>JASCZI010122004.1:0-12734 GCA_036250425.1 Stylosanthes scabra | reverse complement strand
GAACCCAAATTCTTACTTCAAATAATCAACTCCATTATATCCACCAGTAGCATAAAGTGCACCATTGAGTTCTGCAGCAGCAACAGCAAATCTCTGGAAACAAAATAAATTGCAAATGACCATTTAATTGTTTATTACTTCATGGATATGGAGTATATAAGTTTGACACAATGACATTTATAATGATCAATTTACAAGTAATTTGGTTTTCCCTAAATAATCTTTCACATGTGGATCAATGTACTTTACCTTATTCAGCATTGAACGTGTAGAAATCCACCTTCCAACTTCCAAATCAAGCATCTCAACGTCCGAAAAGCAGCTTTCACCGTCGCCACCACCGACTGAAAATATCTTGTCACCCAAGGCAGCTCCGGCCAAGCATCCTTTCTTCTGATTCAAAGAAGGGCGCGGAGTCCACTCATTGTGGAATGGACTGTATGATTCAACTACATATGCATAGAAGACAAGTATGATTAGGAAAAGTGGAAAAGGAAAACAATTCATCTCTCTATAAAATCACTATTTAGAAATCTCAGAAAGTTCTCCCAAAGTTCTCCCACCTGTGTTATACCAGACATTACCATCTCCACCACCGAAAACATAAACTTCGCCGTTTAACTTTACTACTGAAGAATATGAGCGAACTATGCTCATAGGCTTAAGAGATTTGATCACATTCTGAGAAGGCCAATACAAATCCATAGCAGATAACCATGATTCTCCATCAAAACCTCCTATTAAAAACAATGAATCCTTATTGTCTAAGTGCATCTCCTCAGATGACTTGATGTCTATCTTCTCCAGAGGTGCCAGAGGAAGATTACATGCAGATTCTAGCATTATACAACGATCTTTTAAATGCTGAATTTCCAACGTCGCCTCAATCTGAAAAAAGATACATACATAAATAAATAGTATAAAAATAGAAACTGAGTGAAATTACATAGACTAATTAAGAGTATTTCAGTATTTCCACATATTGATTATACCAGCTTCCGTTCAAGGTAACTACTCTTCTGAGTTTGTATTTTCTTGAAAGTTGAAAGTTCTTCAAACTCTTGCTTCATCTACAAGAGTACTAAGATTAGTCGCATGCAAACAAAATTAGTTTATAGCAGTGAAGATATTTCCTTTCATTAATCTAAATAACCTGCTCTATTGACAGTTGATACTCAAATGGAGGGTTTAAACTCTCTTCGTTCTTCTCTACTTCAGGTGGAGCCTCTTGACCACTCTTTTCGACAGAGAACTGATTATTATTCTCATCCTGATTGACACTTGAACTGTTATTAGTAGCAGCGTTTGGATTGTCCAGCAAAGAGAGGTCTTGAATTTCGCGGCCAAGAGACAATTCCTTTAGCTTCATTTGTACAAGCTCTTTCTCATCCTCTTTTACCTCATTCACAGCTATGTGAGTATCCAATTGGTCATCTCCATCTAAAGAAGAAGTAATATCGATGGAGTTTGTTCCACTCGAATCGGTGAAGTGCTCTGCCTCTGATTCAGGGCCTTCAAATGATTCAACTTTCTTTGGAGGAGCTTCATGTGATGGAAGAGGTTGAGGTACTGTTCTCCACTTCATACTCTGCGGCGAAGGAGTAGCAGGTGCAAGAGCTGAAAACACTAGTAGAGAGTTCAGCTTGTTTGCTTGTAAATGGTCTAGCTCAAACCAGAAATGGTTGCGACCGAAGTAGTTTTCTTTGATTACTTGTCCAAATCTATCTTCAGACAATGGCTGGCAATGAAGCCGGACGCGAACTTTCACCTTAACATTATCAAATCAGAAAGTTATCAATTGATCACTATCATCTATAGCCATATCAGAATTAATAAATCAGAAAGTAGTTAATGAAGTTAGTGCTTTCTCATGAATCATGATCACCATTTTAGCAGTTAATCGGATAGCAAGTGTACCTGTGCAGGATACTGTGTTATCTCTGAACAATCCACAGCCCAAGCATGATGATCAATGTACATTTGTCCCTTGCTAGCTGCCTCAAAAATACCATGAATCTTTCTATCACTGTAGTTGAACAGAAACAGTGGCAACCCAGGTTCAATGTTCTTCACATAGGAATAATGCAGAGCTGGTAAGCCTGTTGCAGCAACAAATAAAAATTCTAATAAGCAGAATACAACATAAACAACCCACATTCTTTGAAATTTGCTAACTTCCTTGGTAAAACAATTTTATGATATTGATCATACTAGTTTCAAGCTCTAAGAATACAATAAAAATCAAACAGATGCAGAAGACTAACCAAAGAGTTGTTTAGATAAACATTCTTTCAATGTACTGTTCTTGCAACCAAATATGACACCACCGAGTTGATTCTTCCTTAGATTTCTGAAACCGGGAAAACTGACCCCTGATTCTGGTGGACCAACAGGTGGTGTTTTCCTCCCTGCAACCATCCTGGTATAGGAGGAGAAAAGATTGTTTCATTAACAGTAATAAATTGGCATAATCAAGTCCACAAAAGATATATATTATTACTATTAACAATATGCTGATAATATCACATGAGCAAAAGATCAAACACCCTCTGTGCATTATGTAAATGTAAATTATCAATCATCAATTATGTAAAAATGTGGGAAAATATTATCATTATCACTCATTCCTATCACTGTATTTACAAATTACAAGTAATCATGAAAGTCATATTAGATGAAAAATGTTATTAATTTTATAACATAAGTGTGTGTATGATCAATAAGAAAGAGAATTAAATTAACAGGATAAGAGGGATACTTGTGAAGTAGAGACAAAAGATTTTTGTAATAATCAAGAAGCAGCAAATATGAGGAACGGTTTATATAGGAAATGGTGAAAATTGAAATGTTGTAAAAATAAATAAAACACCAATGATGAGTATTTTTTGTGTGAGTGGTGTTATGGTAAATTTACCTATCTTTAGAACCTTCACATTCATCACATTTTATTTATGATTACTATAAGAAAGAATTTTTAAAAAATGCATTTTGATGGGGAAAAAAAAAGAAAACGGTAAACATAATAACTTTTTAATGTTAATGGTAACAATGATAAAATAAAAATATATGAGTGGTTCATAAGTTATTTATGGCCAGCATGGATTTGCGATTAGTTTGTGAACAACATTGATATCTTATGAATTATGATACCAACACGAACTATTGATAAAACAATTTGTTGATTGAGCTCACCTCACGTAGTTTATGTTTTTTTTTTGCAATTTGCACTCACCACAAAAACATTTGGAACTCAATGGACTCTTTTTAATCTATCTCAGATCTCAGATTAGTCTATTCCCTCAAAAAGAAAAAAGAAAAATTTAATCTTGACGGGAAAAAATGTTATAGAAACATTAAATTTTGGTCAGGGCCTGCGAGCTGCCCATATATTTTTTGGTGTAGGCTTAATCATAAATCTCATTCATGTTTGATACGCCTAAGAATAGGGCTCCAACAAATTTTAACAAAGAGGCTGGGCCAATTGAAAGCAGAAGATATTGTTAAACATAGTTTTCCCAGGTCCAAAATTAAACATAGTTTTCCACAACGTAAAAAAAAAAAAAAACACTTAGTTTTCTACTATGAGCTTAGTGATTAGCTCTCTAATTTTTTAAACAAGTATTGAAGATTTGAGTTTCGCTTTATCTGGTCTAGGGAGGAACCCAATATCCATGACGAATAGAGTCAAGTTTTCTTCATTATTCAACTTCCATGGTTCAAAGTTGATGAATATTAGAAACAATAATGTCTTCTAGATAGATCATTCTTCTAAGCCATCAAATTTGATTTTTCAAAAACAAAAACTTTTGTTTACAAATTCTTCCCTTCACCAATAATTCCTCTAAATTCCCACTTCAACCACCCTAGTAGTATATATAAAATAAAATTATAAATAGAATATATACCCAAATTAACTTCAATGAATTTTAAAATGGATATTTTAATTCTTAACAAAATTAAATTAGTCATCAACCTTATTTGATATTAGATATTTTAATTCTTAACAAAATTAAATTAGTCTTCAATCTTCCTTGATATTAGATACTTTAGTCCTTAACAAAATTAAATTAATCCTCAACCTTATTTGATATTAGACACTTTAGTCTTTAACAAAATTAATTACCAGATTAATCTCCAACGTTAATGGATGTCAGACACTTTAGTCCTTTATTCATCTTCTTTGTCATTCCGATTTGACGTGGCACATAAAGTTGCTCGATCCAAACCCTTAGCACAAGTGTGTGTGACTAAGTAGTTTCAAGTGTCACATTGAATTTGATAGTTAGGGATATCTAGTAATGTTGAAGACTAATCTGATAATAAATTTTGTTAGAGATCAAATGGTCTGACATTTATTAACATTGGAGATTAATTTAATAATTAATTTTATTAGGACCAAATTTAAATTTTTTTTAACTAATTTGAGTATATATTTTTATAAATAATAAAGAACAAAACAAAATATGACCCAAAAATCAAATCCAAGAACAATAAAGAAACCATGATGATCACCCAAAAGAACCTCATCATCACCACCCTCTTCTTGCTTACCCTCTCTCTCCCTAGTCCCTACATTTCCACTTCAGAAGAAGAAACCACTACTACCTTTGGCAACTCCATAGATCCCAAATCACTCAACCTAGACAAACAACAAACCTTATCCCACTTCAAATTCTATTGGCAAGAGAAACTTTCACAACCAAACGCAACATCAATTCAACTAGTTCCACCAGTTCCAAGATACAACACCACCACAAACTTTGGCTTGATTAGAGCCATAGACATAGCTTTGACCATAGCACCTAACGTGAGCTCCAAGGTTGTGGGAAGAGCTGAGGGTGTTTATGTCTCCACATCGGAATCCGATCTTGAGTAAGGAAGTTAGGGAATTGGATGTTGTTGGTGGGAGTGGGGTGTTTAGATTTTCTAAAGGGTATGCTGAATTGAGGACTATAACTTCGGATCCTAACACTTTTGATACTACGTACGGTTCAGTACGATGTTTATGCTTATCATTATTGATGCTTATCACCAAGCTAAAGATCTTTTACATAGGTGTGAACACCTAAATGATATTTGATTATTTGTAATTTAGATAACACATCTCTTTATGATTCTAAAATTTTAAATAAAAAACTTAACAAATAGTGATGTGTCAGTCATATCCGATGTGTCTATCTGCTAGAACACAAGAGATTTTAATAATCATTATTGAAAATTATTATCATATATATATATGAGGAGGGATCTACTTATTCTAGTGTAAAATTATTTTGACTTACACTCATTAATAGTCACTAGATTTATATCTTATCAAAGGTGATAATTTTGTTTTTCAAGAAATCATTAACAACCTTTAGATTAACATAAATTTAATGGCTAATAAAGAGTGTAAGTCAAAACACACTTACACTAGTGTAAATATATCCCTACTTTATATATATGTTAAACTCATAAAAAAAAGGTAATGATAGATAGTCATAATAGAAAGTTATCATATTTACCATATCATTTATAATTTTATGTAAATAACATTCATAAATATATATTTATAGCACTCAATATTTTGCATTTAATTTAATAATAATTAATAAATGAAAACAAAAACTAAAATAAAAAAGTCGTGACTACCTTTGGATAAAAAATTATAGTTACTAAACTTTTTCAAAAAGAATATATGAACAACAATGTTGGTAATCGATAAAATTTTAGTAAACATTAATCAACAATTCAAATTGAATGTAATATTTTTTTAAATTTTGAATTTTTTTTATAAAAATATAAAATTAACTATTAATTATTTTAGGTTTTAAATATTTTATAATTTTTATTATAAACATTTTATAAACAATAATTATGAATATTTGATTTTTTATTATTTTTATTGGTTGATTAGAAAATAATTTTCATATACGAATAATAGTGCATCTCTTCACATAAGAGTTCTTAACTATTTGAGCTTACGTTACTTTTTTTTTTTTTTACTCTACACATTGAAATTTGAATATATAGTTTAGAAGCGTCCAATTTATTATACGCAAGCATGTAGATTATACCTATCCACTAATTAATAGACTCCACCTCATAGACTCTTTGACATTGCCATTAAATTAAGATTTAAGAATTAGAGAGAGAAGATGCAATAATGTTGATTTTTTTGTAAAACCATAGTCAAATATGACTTCACAGAAATCATGAAATCACTATCTGTTTTGAAAGTCATTTTCATTTGTATTATATATTTTTCTTTAATTTATTTTCCTGGAAATATATATAGATATAACGCAGCTCCTCTTGGTCAAGTAAAACAGCATTACTATATATGTTTCTACTTTCTACTTTCTAGAAAAGTGTAGAAAATAAATAGATGAATGGTCCTCTTATTATTTTATTATTCTATTTGAATTCCTTCCATTTCATGTATATTTGGATTTAGTGCTTTTTACTTACAATTATAATGTCATTGCCAAAGACTAAAGAGTGATGTAATTTTTTAGTGCGATAGTCATGCCACAATAAAATCTTATTTGAATATATTTTTAGCAACTTTATCCCCTTTTTGTAATAAAAAATTTTGATGGAAAAATATTAAATCATTTAATAAATAAACATATAAAAAAGCCAATAACAAAAAAGTTTAAATATTTTTTAATTAATTATCACATCAGAATATATATATATATATACTCCTTGATAAAAATAATTTCATCAATCTCTAATTAATACTCCTTCTCATACAAGCGAGTTCATTTTAATTTGTACAAATTAAAATAAATATCAAACACTTAACACGATTAAAATTATGATGAAGTAGTAGATTATGAAATATTATATATATATATATATTTCCCGTAAAGAAGCATGCTTTTAAAATAAATAAAAAATGTTAAGGCAATGCAAAACTTCAAAAGTTGAAAGCAAAACAAGCTCAAGAACGACGCCGCAGCTGGAACGAAAACCCAGTCTTCAAAGGATATGTTGAAATTTTGTTATCCCCTTATATCCTTAAAAACATCATCTTATTCTTAATTAGTCTACTAGCTAAATTGAAGGTAAAACAAAATTGGAATAAAATAATGACTAAATTCACACACTATTTCTCAATGGATGGATAAATTTACAAGAAGCGATATGTCAAAAAGAGAATAATAGTGAATAAGAAAATTTGACTAATATTAATTTAAAAATAAAATAAAAACCTAAAATAACCGGTATCTAAAATTTTCATATCAAAACATTATTTATGATATTTTGCAGTGATATTTTAAACCAGTGAAATATGCTGTTAGAGATATAATTATTCATATATTTTACATATTAGCTTAAACTTTTAAAAAGTAAGTCGAAAAAGTCTATAATTTGATTACTGTGAAATACAAAAAAAAAAAGAGTTTCAATATAAAGTGAATAATAAGAGAAATAAATGTCTATATAAAAAATTCACAAATCAAAAAAAAATTCATAAAAGGAGTTGTAAAAATATATAGTCACTATATATTCATGCACATGTTCTTATAGTTGGGGCATTTCATAACTCCAATTATAGTGTTACATTTATTTACCTAAATCGACCATATTAGGCTGCATTAATATATTTATGAATCAGAAAAACTTTTAAGTTTTAACTTGTTTACAATTATTAGTGGTAGTGAAATATATGGGTTAATTCACATATTATAAAGTTAATCAACATTTCAACAATGTGATATTTTAAAATAAATTATAAAAGTATGATGTTTTAGGATATTTGCTGATGAATAGAACTTGACATGGTATCACTTAGCTTGCTCTGAGTAATGTTGGTTAAAATATAATATTTAACTATTATTTGAAAGCGTTGAGATCGAGGAGTTGGCGAAAAATAATAACCAAAATAAATTAAAATAAATTAATCAATTTCTTAATATACCAAACATATTCTTACCAAAAAGGTATAGTGTATGAATTATCAGCCGTTTTTATCCCATGCAAAAGGTGTATGTTCAAACTTGTCACCTTCTTCACTAAATTAAACTCTCTCGCTCCTAACTCCATTGCTTATAAATTCTTCACTTCATTTTACTCCACTTTCTTCATCCTACTACAACTTCAAACTACATCAAACTAGAAAAAGAATAACAATATTTATTTTCCACACAAAAAAAAAAGATGACAATGCAAAAAAACCTCACCTTCTTCTTATTCCTTGTCTTCTCTTCCTACACTACCTTCACCTCAGCCACCACTTTTGGAACCCCTATAGAACCAAAATCAATTGGCATCAATGAAAAAAACAAACCCTATCCCACTTTAGATTCTATTGGCAAGACATAGTTGGAGGATCAAATGCCACAGCAATCAATGTGGTTCAACCCCTTGCCAAATGGGCCCAAACCACCTTATTCGGCGAGATTAGGGTTTTGGACAATCCCTTAACCAGTGAACCTAGCTTGAGTTCCAAGGTTCTTGGAAGAGTTCAAGGTATCTATGTCGGCGAGTCGCAAACCGAGCCTGTTCTTTTCATGGCTGGAACCTTGGTGTTCTATGAAGGGAGGTTCAATGGAAGCACCATCCACATCATTGCGCGCAACGTGGTGTTGGATAAGGTCAGGGAGAACACCATTGTTGGTGGCACCGGAGTTTTCCGATTTGCTAAGGGCTATGCTGAAGCTAGGACTGTTACTTATAATGCCAAGACTGGGGATTCTACGGTCCAGTATGATGTTTATGTTTATCATCATTGATGAACATTCATGTTTGTTTCGTTAGACAAATTTTAATTTCTTTCCTTAAATTATTGCGTTAGATTATATTATCGAAAACATTTCAGGCATGGAAGAAATTTAGACATTTCAGTATGTTATATATGTTGAAATATCTTAGTTCTTGACATACCTAAAATGCATTTTATATTATTATTATTATTATTATTATTATTATTATTATTATTATGCTTGATTTGATTTTTATTTTGGAAAATAACAGAGTTGTTTATGACTACTCTCAGTACCTTATTTACTATCTTTAATCAACATATTTGAAGTGTAGTGACAGAAAACAAGTTCGTTGAATGAAAATAAAATACAATTATCTATATTCTATAGGACAAAATGATTATTATTAAAATAATATATGCTTTTGACAAAATGAAACCATAACTAGAAATTACCATATTGATATTGAATTTGTCCCAAAAGAAAAGATAAGTGGTACGGTGGCCATAAATTAAAAAAAAATTAAAATTAAAAAAATAGACAAAAGAATGCATCACTAACGGATTTATGTATAAAAAACACACAATACGTGTGTGACGCATTATTTGGGAGTTGTATTTTTAAAAAACGTGACAAACAATGCGTGTGTGACAGATTGTATTAAAAGGAGAGCCACACGATTGAAGACCAGGCCTCATCTGCGCCGTCAGATCTCTCCTTCTAATTTTTTATTTTTATTTTCTGAAAACTGAATCCGTGGCTGATGAATTGCAAATGCATGGTAGCCACACGATTGAAGACGTAGCCTCCTCTGCGCTCTCAGATCTCTCATTTTAATTTTTTTTTTATTTTTTCTAAACTGAATCCGTGGCTGACGGATTGCAAATGCCTAGCCACACGATTGAAGACGTGGCTTCCTATACGCCGTCAGATCTCTCCTTTTAATTTTTTTTTATTTTTTTCAAACTGAATCCGTGGCTGACGGATTACATATATCTAGTAGTCACACGATGATCCATATTTTCTTCATCTCAGCCGTCAGATTTATTTATTTATTTTTTAAAAAAATGTGAAATACGTCAATTACGCATTATTGACAATCCATCGCTGACGGATTCTTCTCAACCCTAATTACTGTGCCATATTAATCCAAATCACCAACTACCTCACGTAATATGGCATCACACCCCATATTACGCCATATTAAAAATAATTTTCGAAATTTAGGAGTCTTCTTTGGTAATGAAAAAAGAGCCTTCCATGATAAACATTTTCATGAATTTAAAGAAAGTCATTGGATGACAAGACATACTCAAGAAAATTCTTTAGGGCGGCACACACTTAGCTGGAGGGACTGGACTAATACCGGAAATTATTATATTTGGGATTCAATTTTAATTTTCAAAATTTTAGTATTCTTAGGATGCTTTTGTTTCCAACAACTGAGATTATATTAAAAAACTGAAATTTAATATTATATTATATATTAAAAGTAGAGATTAAAATTAAAATTTTACTCACAATTTCTCAAATCAAATATAATAATGAATTTTATTTAATTTTAATTTTTCAGTTTCAGTTTTTACTTTTGTCTCTTAATCTTTGTATCTTTTCTAAATGCACTCTTAGATAGCGTTTATTTTTGGACATTAAAACTTAAATTGAAGGATTGAAATTCAGTATTGTGTTTGGTTAAAGAGATTAGAATTAAAATTTCAGTCTCAGTCTTCAGAATTTTAGTATTTTCAGTATCTTCGGATGGTAAAGACTGAGGGACTGAGGACTGAGACTGAAATTTTTTTAAAAAAATTACTCAAATACCCTTCTTTAGTATTAAATTTTCCAATATTAACATTTGTCATTTCTCTATCAACTTAATTTAATCTCTATATTCTCATAGTTTTTACCTTCTTGTAAATTTTAAAACAAAAAAAAAAAACTTAATTAAAGAGCTAAAAAGGAAAACTCAAATTACTTCTCCCCATGAAACACTTCCACTTCAATTATTTACACTAATCTCTAGGCTCTATATGTGCAAATTGATTGCATCATATATATTGATTATCAAGTTATGTATATAAAATCACACCACAACTTACCAGTTACCATAATATTCACAATACAATAACTGCGAGTCACAAATATAATAAAAAATAAAATACGGGTTATGTTCTTAATGAAAAATTTTAGAAATATTCATAATGTTTAATTTGATTTAATTTTACTCTTAACATTTTCGATTAGTATTCTTTTACCCCTAATCATTGATAAATTGAAAAAGTTAAGGATAAAATTTTCAATGATTATGAGTAAAATTGAAACTAATCAAAAACGTTAGAGATAAAATTAAATCGAATTAAACTTTAAGGATATTTTTAAAACTTTTTTTATAAACATTAAAAACATAAATCATACTTTATCCTTTTGAATTAATATTATATACACTTTTGGTCCATTATATCGCGGGTGTAGTCATGTGTGATGGGAAGAAAAACAAAACCGTAGGCATAGAGAAAAACAAACAAAACAAAAATAAGGACACTACTTTAATACTTTGTGAGGTCATCGACTTGAAATTGAATGGTTTCAACTTTCAACTTTCAATTCTAAAAAAAAAAAATATAGTATACTAGTGGGTCAAAACTTGAAATTTTATTTATATATGTAATTATTAACTTGATGAATGTGATCTGATGACGTTTTAAAAATATATACGACATTGGGTTTTATCATTATTTATTAATTACTTAATTTATTTTAGTTAAACTTATCATCATTATTTTCAGGCTCACAAATTTGAATATGGTTTCCAAACTTGTAAAATTCCACAAAATGGTTCAATCATCAATTATATATGTTGAAATATCTTAGTTCTTGACATACCTAAAATGCATTTTATATTATTATTATTATTATTATTATTATTATTATTATTATGCTTGATTTGATTTTTATTTTGGAAAATAATAGAGGAGTTGTTTATGACTACTCTCAGTACCTTATTTACTATCTTTAATCAACATATTTGAAGTGTAGTGACAGAAAACAAGTTCATTGAATGAAAATAAAATACAATTATCTATATTCTATAGGACTGTCCGGTTTGTCAAATTGATTATTATTAAAATAATATATGCTTTTGACAAAATGAAACAATAACAAGAATTTAACAGTGGCGGAACTTGAAAATTTTTTTTGGAAGGCTAAATTTGTTTTCATAAAAATTATATATTTTTTTTCTCTAATAATAACTTTTTTCTAAAAAATATATTAATTTTTTGATTTTTCGTCATTATAATTATAAAAAAATTAAAATATATAAAGTGTAAATGGTAAAATAAGCAATAATATTAAATTATAATTATTATTATATATATATATATAATTACATTACTTATGGAACCTTTGTTTTTTTTCTACAATCAATATTATTTCGGTGTCAAAATAATTCTTATATATATTTTTTCATTTTCGATCGTTATTTTTCCTCCTAAAAAATGTATCAATTTTTTGATTTTTCATCGATGTAATTGTAAAAAAATTGAATATGTAAACCGTAAAATATGTAAAAAAAAGTATATAGTTATTAGAATTTAGAACAATAAATATTAAAAATTACATTACTTAGTGAATGTTTAACTTTTTTTTAGCATAAAAAAATTTAATTTATGAACCAATAAAAACATAAAATAGTACTAAAATAAATGGATAAAAAGCTTATCCAATTTCTTCAAGATGATATAAAAGGATATAATTACTCGAAACTTTGTTCAAAAGTTGTAACATATAAATTCATTAGTAACGTAGGTCTATGTAGTTTGCATCTCAGCTTCTTGTCATTTTTAATTTGTGGAGTCAAAAAAAAATTTTTTATTGTTTAAGGAGGAATTAGGATAATAACTAATAAATTTTGTTTCTTTATTTTAAAATAAAATATGATAAGATACTATAAGATTGTTTTTTAATTTAACTTTTTTAAAATTCTAAAAGTCCATGATGTTACACCTTTTATTTATATATATATATATATATATATATATA
>JASCZI010122003.1:7078-17860 GCA_036250425.1 Stylosanthes scabra | reverse complement strand
CACTACCATTAGGTTTATTTCCATAGTTTAGATAGTTTAGGAGGAATTTGTGAGAGTTTCCCATCTCTCTCATTTTCTCTCATCTAGTTCATAGTGTTCTTCATTTCTCTTTCAATTTCCATCCCTCACTAGACAAACTCTTTTATTTAATTCTTGTTTGAATGCTTGTTTAATGCTACTTTTGTTTAATTAATTCAACCTATGCTTGTTTCTTTCATCTCTTTCTCTATTTCTCATCTCTAGCTTTCATGTTCTTGTGTTCTTATTTTCTTGTTGCTGAAATTGAATTCTTGTTATGATCTATTGCTATTTTCTTGTTCCTTTAGTGTTAATTGTTGATTCTCTTGCTCATTTACTTCATTGATCATCTTGATTAGCTTTTTTCTCTTGTTATTTACCATGTTTATTTACCACGCCCACCAAGTGTTTGATATTTTGTTTATTATAATTATGGAGTAGTGTTCTTGTGCCTTGGTCATGGGTTGAAGTGCACCATGGTGAGTTCTTCCCAGTGACGCGGGATTTACTCGAGTTCTGTTGAGACCTTGGTTCTACGTTATTGTGTACGTATAGGACGTTCGGAACGGGGTTAATTCCCCCCATTCGACCGTTTGACAGAATGGGTTTTGTGCCTTACGTGACAACCATTCATAATTGGGATTAGTTGTGATCATAGGGACACATTATACTTCAATACAAGACCAAGAACCCTTTATTATCATCAGTTCTTGCTATTTCTTATTTTTTGCTCTTGTTACCGATACTCAGCCATTGCAACCCCGATATTTTCACAACCATTCGCGAGCTACAATATTTCAATTCCTAGGGAGAACGACCCGAGTTCAATACTCGGTATTTTTAATTGGTTGCAAGCTCTATGACATCTTTCTTGTTGACGAACCCCACTGTCAATCTCACAATTGGTTTGGATTCCTCTACAACGGTATTATCTGTTTTGAAAATTAAGGAATTCCGAAACGGTCGCGAGAGCGGCCGCGGGGCGTCCGTCAAGGGGCAATCTCATCTACCGTGAAGATCGACCATGCCCTATCGTAAGAGGTCACAAGCATCTGAGGAATGCCATCACGGTTGGTTTGAATTGCCTTCAGCAAGTGTTCAGAGAAAACCTGGCCCACCCCAATTTGGGCCTCTACCTCGCGGCCCTTCCTTACAAACAAGGCGTTGAGTCGGTGGTAGGTGGACTTCACTATGACACATATAGGAAGATGACGTGTTCCCTTTAAAACAGAGTTTATGCACTCAGATAAGTTGGTCATCATCTGGCCATATCTACGGCCCTCATCTAGATGTTGCAGCCATTTGTGTAGCTTTAACTCCTTGATGAAATCCATCATTGCTGGGGAGGTTTGAGGATCCTGTTCGCTTATGAAATTAATCCAATACGCCCCCGCATCGGCGGTCTTCGAATATGCAGCATTTGCGATAGTTGAGAGGGAGAACACCGATTCATGGTTTTTCTTCTTGTCTAACTTAAGAAGGCATGTTGCTCCAGCCCGAGGTTTTGATTATTTCTGACAGGCATCTTGGAATACAAGCTTTATTAGAACGACCTGGTTGCGGATGGGAGCACAATGCCTACTGTGTGCGCCACATTGCCTCCAATTTCACCACGAAGTTCAAGAGTAAAGAGTCTAAATCTCATCTGATCAATGTACTTCCCATACAAATGTGTTCTATCGATTGACACCAAAGGCTTGCAATGTTTGAAAGCCTCTATGCATGACTAAAAAGACTAAAACACCCGGTGAAACATGACACTATTACGATCCAAAAAATTTCCCTCATAATACGGTTTCGTCTCGAGGTCAACCACGGTACCTACAAAACAAGAGCACGTCATGCCGCATCAACGTCTTTCTGTCATCATCACAGTAAGTTGATTAACAAAAATGTTAACTAACCTGGTAAGAATGTCTGCAGTGCATTAAAGTACCGCCTAAGATCATTGTAAGACTCATCCCAGTCTCCGTAAATTTTTGCTATGGCTTTTTGCTTAGCTAGCCAAACCTTCTTGTAAGATGCCTTGTATCCATATGTGGACTCCACTGACGCCTGTAGGACTTGGATCTCAACCGATGCATCAGCTTGCACCATCGGGAAGATGAGCTGACAAATGACGTTGCTGTCAAGTTAGGCATGATCTTGCGACATCGAAGTTGCCAGACAAGTGTTCGGCCCTTGGAATTTGCGCACTTCCCAGAACTTCTAAGACTGTGTCTTCGCAACCCAAATCATCCATTGACACTGTGGCCCAAATTGTTTGCACTTAGAAACATACCTTGCCCGATCAGACTCGACAACTTTGAACTCTGCACTTCACCGAATATTGTAGTTCTTAACGGCAAGCATTGCGATCTCCCTATTACTGAACTTCAGTCCAATCTCAATCTCTTCCTCGCCTGAAATTGGATAGCTACTTAGTCCGTCGTCCGCGGATCCTGAATGCATTCCCTCCGAATTTATTGTGGAATAATGGCCTGCTTCTTCAGAGACACGCCTCAGTGGAGCTGCAATTGTTGCCAGCCCCAACGCCGGCTCAGCATTAGGTGGTTGTGTCTCGGGAATAAATTCGTCATCATCACCACTATCACTGTTAACCCCTGCCTGATCGTTATCCATTTCTGGAGAATGGATAGCGACGGCTCTGGCATGGTCCTGAAATTGAGAAACCTCGGGAGGAGGGTCTTGTACGGGCGGATTAACATAGGAGCTAAAACTGGGACTTGGACTGCTTGCTCTGCGATTTGGCAGGATACGGGCACCATCATTGATATTAATCCCTCGGCCAGATTCCACGTGGTTCGAGCTCGAGGAACTGCCACCAACATCTTGCAGCTGGACACAAAACTCAATTGCGAAGACACTTGAAATACCGCGGTGATATGAGAACATCATTGACACATTCTGATCTGTTCTTAGCGGCATTTTTCTATAAACGAAAGTGTTTGCCACCGCAACCGGCATTCTATAGAATATCCTCATAACCTCCTTTCTTCCGACCTCACCCAAATTCATGAGGATCAAATTTTTCAGATCTAGCAAAGATATTTGAGTTTGAATCATAACCCAAACTAGTTCTTCACACGAAAACATCACCCCTTCCGCTGATTGTGATATTTCTCCATTGGGGTAAATAATAGCATGGATGTCTTCCATTGCCATTAAAAGAAATACTATGCTAATATATCATTTAGGTAAGAGAAATTTTTGGGGAATGAGTGTTGGATTCGGCTGAAGATTATGCAGAGTGCTCCATGTATTTATAGGACGGGCTTGCCATGTAAAGGACAAGCCAACTCACCCCTGGCTATGGAGAGGTGGCCATTTCGCCCCTGCCAATGGAGAAATGGGGAGCAGCTTTTCAGGCCACCATTTCGCTTATGCCAGTAGAGAAATGGTATGGCGAGTTGCCTTTTTTAAAAAAAAAAAAAATGGGGTGCCTGCTCCTTTTGTTGCCTATAAATACATGGTCACTCTACCTCACAACCCCATACCAGATGCAACTCTCCATCTCCTTCTCTCAAAAATTTTCTAGCCTTTTGTTCTGAAACTCTTGCATGACAAATGAAGCCACTCATGCTACTGTGTCTCCAAATTGCACAACATAAAAATCACCCGAAAGAATTACGTTCTTCCGCCATGGTGGTGGGAGAACGGAGTGGCATCGGAATAGATGTCGCTGATGACATCCATGGGAATGGGTGGATTTGGGAATTAATAACAGGGAATGTCCGAAGAAATTTTAACCGGTGATAGTTCTCCTGAAAATCCGCCGAGTGAAATTTCGTCGTAGCATTCTCTAAGAGATTACCATGGCTGAGATATGACCACCTCCTCCTACAACAAGCTAATAGTCATTCTGTTTGTACTAGAATACTTACCATTGTAGAGGATATTAACCACCCATGTGTTACGTACGATGTCCTTTTTCAATTAATTATGATGAGTTACGATTTAAGTAGTTCGGTTTAATTTTTATTTAAACATTGTATTTTTCTTCGTTTTTTATATTTTAAATAGTGGAGTTTTTTTTTCCTTCTTTCATTGATAAAAAATTTACCCAAAAAAAAAAAGCCTACGTACGAAGCCCTTTTATCGGTACTACAAATAAATATTTTTACATGTTAACAACATTAATAATCAACATACACTAAAAATAAAAAATCTCCACGCAATATCATAATTCATTACTTTCTTTCTTTCCTTCATTTTATTTTTTTTTTTGGTCCATTTCACCTATGTTATGAATAGGATGGGGAGCAACTTTTACAGCCACCATTTCTCCCCTGACGGCGACGAGTTGGGGCCATTTTCCCAAGGCGGGGGCGAAATGGAGAGGGATTCCACTTCTCCTGTAGGGATGACGAAATGGTGATGCACAATTTTGGAAATAAAACGTGCCATGCGCATTTTCGGAATTAAAGCATTTTTCATGCGCATTTATATAAAAAAGCGGTTCAGACTACAAAGCCGATGCAATAGTACCTCTTCAGCTCTTCCTCAAAAGCCACGTCCAAAAAAAAACAAAAAAGAAGCTCTTCGTCAAAAGCACTTGAGCTGTGAGCCGCGAGCTGTGACCGCTTTTGCAGTCCGAATTTTGATATTGTTGTTGGTTACATACTTACATGTCCATTTATGGCAACGGAGAAGTCTCGAGTCTACCACGAAAGGCAGAGGCTTCAGTATTGTCTATTGCACTCTCTCAATTCCCTCTTTCAGGTCCCTCCTCTAAACCCTAATCCCATCACTCAATACCACTCATTCAAACCTTTTAATCAATATTCATTTTATCTCTGCAAATCAATTTTACGACTTTATAGTAGAGCTTTACCGTTCAATTTCACCTGTGAGTTCAATCATTCAATCTTCTGTTTCAACCCAATCTGATGCATACTGATCACTTGAAATTGATACATTGGATGTTCTTTAGTTAAATAAAACTGTGATTTTTATTTCAATTCATTATTAATAATTGTTTGTGATTTCCCTTGATCTCTTATATAATAATCAGCAAAAGGATGCTTTTAGTAGAGCAAACTTGAATGCAATTTCTGAAAAGCTTGCACTTGATGATGGTTCCAACAGTGGAGCAACAACATGGACACCACTTTCTGTTGTTTTCAAGCCCCATCACAATTCACTTACGGGAAACTATGACATAAATGTTCTGATTTCTGCATTGGAAGAGAAAGGGAAGACTGTGGTGTGGCATGACCGTCGAAACGCGGCATCCTCCATTGATCTTGATGCACCTGAGGATGTCTTGATGGGGATTGTCATCAATGTCTCAGTGAGAAGGTTTGCAGGGATTTGGAAAAGTAGGCACTGGATTGCTTTGAGGAAGATTGATGGGGTTTGGTACAACTTGGACAGTGACCTTGCTGCTCCTCAACCTTTTCAAGATGCACACCAAGTAAGGGAGTTCTTGGATTTTACCATTGGTCATGGTGGGGAGGTTTTGCTTGTCATGAATGGAAAACCGTCTTGACATTTTTTAGAAAATGTTTCTCGTTTGAGTCGAATTTTTTGTGCATATCCATGTATAATACAAGATGCAATTTTTGGGAAAATGGAGCGTATATTTATACTTGGACATGTGATGTTGCTTTGTGTCTTTCTTTTGTGTATAACAGTAGAAAACTGCATCTGAAGGATGTTAATAATGAGAAATAGTGTGCTCTGTTTGTGGTTCACTTATGAAACCCATGCTTCATTTGGATCTGTAAAGCACCTTTTGAACTGTTGGCAACTACATGCCCTGAAATTTGATTCTTGATCGATTTATTGAATATAAGGTCTTGACTGATTAATTTATGCTATGTTATATACAAAATTTATTTTCGTTTTTCCTTTGAATCTTACAATACAATTCACAATTCACATACCAATTGCTGTAACATGGAGCTTACAAAATTCAAATTCAACAAACAATCGATCTCTGCCTCCGGCGATAAAGTTCCATCCATCTACCCTTCTTTGCCCTACCAGGTGCGACCTTTAAGTACTGGCTTAACTGCTTGAGCCCTTAAGTAATCCATCCCTTAACCATTGTGTACATCAGCATTAAGTAGAGACTATACTGGAAGCTCACTATAGACATTCGCTGTACACTGGAATAGTTTTCTAAATGGTAGATGAATCTTTCATTGCAGTGTCAGTAGTGTTGCTAAGGATTTTCTTTGTTGTTGTAGCTTTGTTATTCTGAAGACCACTTAAAATGGTGTTATTACACATTACATTACAGAACATGCCATACACATTTTATTATTTGATTCACTTTATCCTCATAGAACAGGAAAAATCCTAACACCTTTGTTTAATAACTAATAATGCTGTAGTATGCATATGTCACTTCAATCTCTCTTTGCAGTTACAAAAATAAGAGAAATGAATTGTGTAAACACCTTGTCTCGGACTCTGTAGACACTTGTGAGATGCATTAGAAGTGACAAGAAAACAATCTAATAGAAAAGTCTTTCATTTGAATGGTTGATGTGGAGTGAGTAGAAGAGTCTAGAATTTATATATTTACATAAAGTAGTGCTATTTGAACATGGTTATTAACTTATTATCATATTATTCATTACATAGTGGTATTATTGAAAAATATTGATTATTAGATGATTTTGTGCTTATATGTTTTATAATGAATGTGCCACTTCTATTGATACTTAATGGAAGTTCTATACCTCTCTTCTATGCACATTAAATAGCACGAGTAATGTAATAGCCATGTTTAGCAAAAAGCCATTTCAGGCATGCATGAAATGGGTAGAACAGGAAATTAATTATTGCTAAAGATGAAGGTTATGTTTTAAATATGTCTCCATACATTGGGAAACTTCATTTCCTGAATCTGCCAAAAGGGGGTTTTTAGTTGTTGCATTACTATTGTTTAGTTATAATTGATATAAGAGAATTCATTGGGTGGAGTGACACAACCTGGCTTTTGTAAAAAAAAAAAAAATGTGTATCTCATTAAACACACAGGAATAAAATAATTTATTTTATTAAGATTTGAAAATAACAAATTTATTGTTAGTATTATTTTATTGAACAAATTCATCCTCTGTCATTATTTTATCAGATAATTTTTTCTCTAACCATTTAAGAAACATGGCCATACTCTTAATACATATACTATTTTGTTATCAATATATTTAGGCCTGGCTAATTTAGGTTGGTCGTGTGGTTAGCTCACTTGTTCATTTAAGTAAGTATTGAGGGTTCAAATCTCATCTTTGTATAGTTGGTCGTGTGGTTAGCTCACTCGTCAATTCAGATAGTTGTCGAGTTCAAATCCCGTCTTGTAAGCATACCCTTAAATGAAACGCAAATCCATTAGATTGGTCGGTTTGGGCCTTTGGGGGATATATATATATACAGAGAGAGACAGAGAAAGAGAGAGACACGGAAGTCTGCTAGCATATTTAACTAATATGATTATAGAATTTGAAATCAGACTTTGCATAAGAGGAAGAAATGTGATCCCTACTTGTTAATTATTGTTAGTTGAACTGTTGAATTAATTTTTATGATTGAAATCTTCAAGATAGATCTATTGCTCTGGTTGCTGCTGAACCATGTTTCCTCCCCCCATTCCATACTGGAGTTATTAACTCTTTCAATATCTCAGTAATGATGATCAAAGATTCAAAGCCATGGATGTGACTTATTTCTTTATCCATGTGGTCCTCACTAGAGAATATTTGCTAATCATGTGTGTTGATAAATGATGAGGAAACTCTATCGTGGATTCATAGTTTTCACACGAAGTGTTGACCATGACCCTTTTGCCAAGACATTTATGATTACATGGAGTCAGCTTCACTAAATGAATCATGGAAACTTCAAAGCATCAAGCTTTTTAGGATGCTAGATAACTTTTTATTTTTTTTTTATTTTTTTTTTTAGAGAAAAGATTCTATAAATCTTATTTTATTATGAGAATAGATCTTAAAATTCGCCTTGATCAAATTTTATGTGGTATACTTCTTTATTTTTGTACTTGACACGTGGGTCTATTAGATCTGAAAATACACGGATGGGCTTGGATACATGGACACCTAGATTTATTCTAACAAAATTACTAAGTATTTCCAATTTCTTAAACTTTAAAGGATAACTTTGTCTAATATTAGATGAAATCATCACTGTATATCAAATTTTAATGGACTATTTTGTGCCAAATATTTATGGTCAAGAATGAAACTAGGCTAAACAACTTAAATATGGAGTAGCTATGGATGTATCATAAAATGGTTCTGATAATGTGATTTACATATATATGGGAGGATGCAATTCAGTGCGGTGAAAAGACTTTTTAGTGAGAGCGAAGAATTCTTTACATTCAGGTCGAAAAGTCTTTTAATGCTCTCTTATGGTCTCTACCAAAAAGCATTTTATGCTCTAATAGAAATGTCTTGATCCATATGATAGTATTACACATTCTAATCAACATTTGTGCACTAGGCCGATGTAACATCCATTTAAAAAATAAATTAGGGCGAAACCATTTTTTTCCCATTTCAAGTTCTACATTTACCTACAACTTTAGACCATGACCCCTTTTGTCATTGCGGAATGAATAAGGGACTATAATATGCATGTCAACTTGTTCACACTAGGATGGTATACTCTTTTATAGTTGAGATATTTACTATTTAGCAGTGTGATGCAGTTGACAATGCAACTTATTGCACCATGAGCTTTGAGGAAAGAATTAACAAATCAACAATGGTGCAAATTCTAGTGTTGGTTTCAGTTTAGTGTGAGTGAGTTCAGTGTGTTGTAGCCCCCACCACACGTTTTTAAATTAGTTTTTCACTTTTTCTTACTTCTTAGGGTGTGATGAAGTTTGGACAGGAATGATGAAATCATTCACTTTAGACCCAAAATATATTCCTTCTACGTATTTTATTTCAATTTTTTAATAAAGTTTCTGCTATCTTTGGTTTTACTCAAACTCAGATACTGCATCTGCATTACATGGAAAGCATAAAAAAGAGAGAAGAAGAAAAAAAGGTGTTCTATGAAAAATGCATTGTAATAAAGATGTCAAGTGTTTCTGCTGTTCTTTCACTCCTTAAACCAGCCTCTTTTGGACTTTCTTACCCTATTAACACCAACTTTCTGTCATTTTCATCAGTACTTCAAATTTCTTCTCTTGTGAACTTTTCTTCTTTGCAATTTTCCCTTTAACAGAAGCTCTTTCATGATTCACATATGCTCCTATAAAAATTCCTTGATTCTCACTCAAAATCACACAATAAAGACACTCCCTCATTCCTTAGCTCCCAAACTTCTCCAACAACTGTACTACTTCTAGGCAACATCTTCACCTAAAAACTCTTACAACTCCACATTCATAGACACAGTTTCTCATTAGTACTATCTTCTAATATCTCTTATAATATATCATCATCATCATCATCATGCAAACAAGAATAAGGGACACAAAGGGTGAAATGGACGAGAAAACAAGCCAGTCCTGCAAGAATTCTAGCCAGAGAATGTCCCGAAACCGGAACATAAAGAGCTGCATATGCAGGATTCCATGGCAGTCTGAATTCTCCCCTGCTGAGCTTGTCAAGGATATTGCAGAAAGAGTAACAAAATCTCTGCGCTTGGTTCCTCTAAAGCGATCCTTACATCGCAGCTCGACTTCCTTAGGAAGATCGAAATCAGAAAGGTCCTCTGTTGATTCTCATAGAACAGCTGCTGTTGAGGATTGCATTGAATTCATCCACTCTTCATTTTCTAGATCCAATTCATCCACCGCCACGTCTCGCCAAGATTCTATACATGATCCTTGAGACACTTGATCACAGAGCAATAAGGTGAAGGTGTTCTTGCCACTGTCTTTTAGCATATATCTTCATGATTTAATCTCTTGCCACAAGAACATAATGAATGGGAACTTCATCTACTATGTGATCCTTTATCTTGCTGTACAGTGTACAAACAGAAACATTGTATGTTGTTTTGAAATTTGAAGGATTTATAAACATGTATAATTTCAAATGAATTGCATTAGCATCTGTTCTTGCCTAGACACATAGTATAATTGCCAAACACTTTCTCTTCGTTTTTGATTTGAACCAACACCGGCCTAACTATTTACTTTTTTTACCCTAAAAGTGTTGGCCCGTAGTATTTTTCTTTAAAGGCCAATTATGTGGTGCCTGTAATTTTGGTGTCGAACCTACCTAGTTTTCCTTTAAGATAAATATTAAATTTTTAAAAATATTTATCTTTATACTTTTTAATAAAATATTAACTTTTAATCTTTTTGGTAAATTAAACAAAACACTTTTAGACACCATAGTATTCACCTAATTATTATTACATCTTGTATTTTATTTTTTGTTGAGAGATAAACTAATATTCAGTGATTCTTTGGAATATTTATCAAATACCTGTTATATATACATAGTTCTTTAGTCTTTGGATCTATTGGAATTTATATTGAATATGAAAGTTATGGACTATATTCCAAATCTGAATGGTTTTATTGTGACTATTTTTGCAACAGATAATAATAGTACTGATGTTGTGATTCCAAATGGATGCAGAAAGTAAAAGCTGAAAGCAGAGGGATCTTTGATTTCAAAGATGAAGACATTGTATCTAGTTTAGTTCTTAATAATTTTGGGCTGGGTTCAATTCAATAACCTCTATTGTTTTGTAGAATTATTCCATTAATCAATTGGAATTCAGTAAAGTAAGGCCAAAACAAACACAAAGTTAAGAATTCATATA
>JASCZI010122002.1:4394-19058 GCA_036250425.1 Stylosanthes scabra | reverse complement strand
GTATAACGTGGGCTCTCTGTCCAATTTGGCCAATTTCTCTTTAATTCCCACGTATGACGTGAGAGCCCCACGTATAACGTGGGCTCTCTGTCCAATCTTGCATTTTTTGATTTAATTCCCACATATGACGTGGGCTCTCCACGTGATACGTGGGCTTCAACACTTAGCCAAATCTCTCTTTTCTTCTCTGCTTCGTTCCCTCTTCTTCAATCTCTCTCAAATGGTCTTCAATTACCTAAAACTCTTAGTGAATCATCTAAAAACACAAACACAACTCAAAGAACATCAAGTTTGTTTGTTTTGATCAATTAATAACAATAATCCACAAAGAATATCATGATAATTGAGAGAAATTGGAACTAAAAACAACCCAAGATGCACACGCATCACATCTTTTGTTTCCTTTGCTTCAGTATCAAGTGTCTCTGATTCATCAGTCTCACTCAGCTCATCAAAGCTGGTAGGGGTATCTCCATTTTCCTCTGTTCCCTCTCTTGTCAACCGTCTATTCTCCTTATTTGTTAACTCTCTATGAATATGAGCATCCTCCTTGCACGGGCCAAATCCAGGTGGGAACGGGCATGAAGACGTCGAGTTCTGATCCAACATCTTATCCATCCCAGTGGCATTATTCTTTTCTTCAAATAACACTCTAAGGCCAAAGCAGTCCATAGTTCCATCTGTCTCCTTATTTCCCTCAGACACAGTGGAAGTCTCTTTAATTTCAGATGGTATCTCTTCAACTTCCATAATTTCAGGGACACCACCTTGACTATTTATAAGTAACCATATTTTTTTTGTGTCCTTATAAGTAACCATATATACTAAGTAGAGAAATGCTAAATGTAAAAGTATTTTTACCAATCAAATTTAATTTTATATATATATATATCCTCATTTTAAATACCTTCAAATTAATTCACCAATGTCTTTTTTAACTGTCAATTCTAATTTCTGATTCACAGAGTGCATGTATCCCATTAAAGTAACTTAACTACTTTTATTTTTTTTTTTTTTTGAAAGAAACTACTTTTGATTCAATTACATGTAACTTGTTCATTAAGAGTGCGTCTGAGTATATTGTGTCTGTGTGCGTGAAAACAAAATTAAAATTACACGATCTGTCAAGTAAATAATTATGTGTAAAAACCAAAATACAATACAATTTACAATAATGTCACTTGATTAAAAGTAAAAGAAATAATAATGAGCTAGGATCGAGAATACAATATTAAAGAGTATTATTGATTGCCATTTGGCCGGGAAGAGAAATCAATCAATCATAGGTCAAATGCCATAGAAATCATTCGTTGAAACAACTTAACTTTATGGATGATAGAGTTAACAACTTGATCAAAAATGTGATCATCGGCCAAGGTTCTCTCACAGTAAAGGAGTTGATCACCCGCAATGGTAATATCCATGCTTGTATCAACAAGGTCTATCTCTTCACCTTCACTCTTTATCCTTAAAGCGGCACTTCTGAAATGTTCAATTGCGCTACCAAAATACTTAGCACATGCGCTTAGAGCTTCGGGGTACTTGGCTAGTATTTGTTGGTTACCTAGTACTGCTATATTTGTTTCTGCCATCTTCTCTAAAGAGATCCGTGCTTCTGTCGCCTTCTTGATTGCGAGATCAAGGAGGAGCACTCTTAACTTTCCGGAGTCTTTCTCAGATGAGATTTTGGGGTTCAAAAGCATCTCTTGGGTGCATCTTGCTCTATCCTGCTTCTCTATTCCGTAGCCTTTGCAAACTAGACCAACCAAGGGAGAAACTCTTTTGCTGGGGGCATTCTTGGCATGGGCTACATGAGAAATGATAAGGATCAGGCCAATAAGTACTTTGAACAATGATAATGTTGAGGAAGTCATTTTAATTATTGATGATAATGATGAAGATTAAAGAGTAAGTGTTTTTTTATGAGATTTTTTATTTGTGGGTGGGGAAGAGGGAGGAAGCGGAGTCCTTTAACCATGAAACTCTAATTTAGGCTAATCAATTCTTTTCTTAGTTGAATTTTTATAACAAAGTCTTGATTTGATGCCATATTTAGCAATTATCATTGGATTTTCAAGTCTCCTTGTCATTATGGATTTGCTTCGTTTAACAGAATCCAATCACGTTAGATAGATGAAAGGTGAAAAACAAAAATCATAGCTATAAAAAATTCTCAATATCATCATCAAACTAGTAAAAAAATCAAGCATTAAATAACAAAATAGTTAAACATTACATAGCTATTAGGTAACATAATAATGTCAATACCCTTTGGTTCCTAACCCTAAAGCGATGAAAGAAATGAAGGGAAAAAAAGCTTAAGATTCAATTCTTATCCTAAATATTATAACAATAGAAAGATGGTTTCACATAAACATCAAAGAAACCAAAGGTAGTCATTTCCCTAGGCCTAAAACACACCATTTGTAGGGCAACTTCTTAAGTATGCCAACTAGTTATTTACGCAAAGAATAAAAGCCAACTAAAATAACACCTGAAATCCACGTATTGAATTCTTTTATAAATAAATAAATGTCAAAATTATTAATATTGGTGCGCTGATAGGAATTTACTTTTTTAGATGCTCCTTACATATCTCGAATTCTGCAAGTCCAAAATAAACTAAACATGTATCACGGGCTTGCGGAACCTGAGATATACCCAAAAAAATTTACATGCACCTATCTCGGGCTCACTAAATAAAAATTAGTGAGCCCGAGATATGTTAATTCGAAACAAGTGCCTATTTGAAGAGTTGAATATGTGAGAGAGTTGATCCCATCCATGGAACACGCCAAGTAGCTGAAAGAACTCCCAGTGCATGAAAAATATTGGCCGGTAATCAATCAATGGCAGTGATGAGCCGTGAGCCGCAGCAGTTGCTGCACCTAATCCTCAAGCTTCTCAAGCATATAATTTTAAAACTGCTCAAGAAGTCGATCCTCGAGCGGCTAATCCTCAAACTCCCGAAGGAGCTGGTCCTCTATCGTTTGTCAATCCTTCCATTATTGCTGAAAACCAACCTTCTGAGATTTTGACCAGAAGGATCTCAGATCAAAAGGTATAAAAATCATTATCATTATTATTTTTAATATCTTGCAAAGTCTTAGTGTTGACTTGAGTTTTTGGTTCAACTAAATTTAGTTACTTGAAAGATGCAACAACCATGAAATATGACCTACCAAGCTACCAACTAGAAGAAGATCCTCTCCACCCACAACTTTGGATCAATGCAGGGAGTCAATGCAGGCACATTTTCAAGATCTGCAGAAATTATAAACTAGTTCCAACTCCAGGATTCAGCCCACCAAGGAAGAAGTGAATATGTTTCTTAATCATAGGATTAGGTGCTTTTGGCATAAGGCAATAGGATTGTCTTTTTGAAACAATCATAACTATGATCATAAATCACTTAGGTATGGATGCCCTCATTATGGAAACAATTCCATCTCATTAATTTTTTGGCATATATGACAATTTGGATAACTATGACTAAACCTAGTTTGATGTTAATTTCCTACCAATACAGTTATGTTATCTTGGTCTGAATTATGTTTTTATTTAGAGTTTTGTTATCTTGGATCATTTACTTGTTATTTTATTTATGTGATTAATATTGTGTTTAGTCATCTTATAAGAACAAGATAGTAAGAATAATATGCAACAAAAAAAACTTCTTTTTTTTCATTCGTAATAGACCACTTTCCTTTAAATTATAATCAAATGGAGTTCTTGACTGCTCGCCTAATATAGTTCCAAACACTTAAAAGAATGAGAATGAAGAATGAGAAAATTTAATAAACAAGAACGGAGGACGGGTTCATTTTTTATTCACCAGGATTAGGGTTATAAATTGGGGCTAGGGGCTATATTGGAATAAGAAATTGTGTTGCCACGTCAAGTTGATGTTGCAATTTCTAGCGTGGCAATGGCAGTGGCAGTGGCAGTGACAGTGACAGTGACATGTCATCAATCTGGTGCTGACTTATCGTCAGAAATTAGCTTAGAGGCCACTATGGTGCTCAAAGGTTAATCTTAAGGGCTAAAATAGTACAATTGAAACTTTAGGAATCATTTTGGTGCAATAACCCAATCTTAGGGCCATTTTGGGGCTTTACTCATTAAACATATCATAGCAAAATATCAAGGGAGCTTCTAAGCTGAATAGAATTACCGTGTCTAAAGCTAAAAAAGAGTTGACCAGCAAATGGTGGGCATCACGTGGCACATCTTTAAAATATGAAACAAAGTAACATGTTCGTAAAACACGTTTTAAAAAAGGTGAGTTAATAAATGTGTAAGTGAAAGTCATAAATACTGGACTCGATGAAGTGGACCAAAAATTAAAAATGGATTGAAGACCCAATATAAAATTGTTTGGAATAAATGATATCATATAAATACCAAGAAAATAAATATATCATATAACCTAGTTGTAAACTTTAAATTTTTCTTTCATAATGAACTTTATTATTAGATTTTTTTGGTGATTTATTATTGGATGGTTACAAAGATATTAATCATTTTAGGTAAAAAACACAAGATTAATCTCTATATTTAAAAAACAATAATGTTCCACATCCAAGTGATTTAAGTAACCAAGTCCAACCAAGTCACCACACATCACGCGCCTCTCAACCCAACAATCCCTGATTTTTCGTTCTTCCCTTTTTCACGGCTTCTCTGTTTTTCTCTCTCACTCCCTTCATCGCCGTTCTCATTCCTCGTTATCGTCAACTTTTCATGCTTCTTCCGATAACGATAACGGCGACGGCAGCGCCGGCAGCAACAACAGCAAGGAGGAGGACAATGAAGACGACGACACAATAGATAATAAGAAGAAAGCAACGACGATGATGATAATGGCAACGACAACAATAGGAAGAAGAAGACCAAAACCATGTAAATAGGAGGAGGAAGAGGAGTAGCAGTAGCAGGAAGATGGAGTACATTTGAGTACATTTAAGAAGAAAAAAAAGCAATTTCGTTTCTGTTTTTGTATGAATTCCGTTTCTGTTTTCATGTAAATTCCGTTTCTGTTTTCGTGGTCTTGGCGTGGATTCATCACCAAAACCGTTTCTGTTTTCATATAAATTTCGTTTCTGTTTTTCTTTCAATTCCGTTTCTGTTTTCGTGAAAATTCAATTCAGTTTTTATGTGAAAATCTGTTTCTGTTTTATATGAAATTTCGTTTCTGTTTTATATGAAATTCCGTTTCTGTTTTCGTGACCCAAAGTGACGCTTGGGCGTCATGGCAGCAATTCCGTTTCTGTTTTCTTTTCAAATTCGTTTCTATTTTTCTTTCAATTCCGTTTCTGTTTTTGTGAAAATTCAATTCAGTTTTTTATGTGAAATTCTGTTTCTATTTAATATGAAATTCCGTTTCTGTTTTATATTAAATACGTTTCTGTTTTTTCATGAACATCCAATTCAGTTTTTGATTATCATCATTAACAACAGCAGCAACAACAACATGAACAACAGCAGCAACAACGTAATAGTGGAGAAGAAGAAGAAGAAGAAGAAGAAGAAGAAGGTGGTGGTGGTAGCAATGATGGCGACGGCGGCAGCAGCGGCGACGGTGGCAGCATCGTAGTAGCAAGAAGAAGAAGAAGAAGAAGAAGAAGGCGACGATGAAGGCAACTGCAACAACTGCAATGACGAGGAGAAGGAGGAGAAGAAGAAACGCGTTTTGAATTTTGGGGGAGAGTGGCAGCGCGTGTAATGGGTGAGAGTGGGGAAAAATTACTTGGTTATACTTGGTTGAGGTAAATGCTTGAATGTGTAGCATTACTGTTTAAAAAAAAAATAGACAAAACATTCATTTTAAGTTTTTCATGTAATTAAAAAGGGTCATTTCTTACGATTTAAGTAGTTGTTTCCCTTTTTTCCTTATACTTCACATTTATTTCTCTCTTAATTTACTGAAATTACATTTCTTTATTCTAGCCTAAAGTAATACTACTTTTACTCATGCCAAATTGATATAAGGTACTATAAGATTCAATAGGATTGTATTATACAAAAACAAACGCCAATAGAATATAAAAAGAAATATAAAATTTTGGTTTAGACTTTTTTCCAATTTCGCACCACTTATTTTTTATATCTTGCTTTTTCTTTTCAAAACAAAAAAAAAATCGCATTATATTTATAACATCTAATATTATATATTTAATTCAATATAAATTAATAAATAGAACAGCGGTTCTACGGAATTAATATTAGAGAGCCCTTAATGAGCGAGCCAATAATTAAATTATCATCCAAAATTTAAAAAATTTATCATTCGAAATTGAAAAAGCGTTATCATTCAAACATAATAAAAATGATCACTAACAGAATATATGAATTATCATTCGTAACTTATCTACCATCACCAGGGACAGATCTAAAAGAATTATCATGGAGGGCAGAAATATATATAATATACAATAAAACTTACAAATAACTTAGATTATTATATAATCTAAAGTATATTTTAAAAATATAATAATAAAATATATTTTAAATTAAAAAATAAGTATAAACTTTTTACTGGTGAATTTTTAGACGATAAAATTGTACATAGCAACTTTTCATGTCATAAAATCCAAACTTTCGAAGGTTTTATGTGATTGAAAAGTAATTTTGCATAATTTTCACCTTTTACTTTTTTATTTAAATATTGTCAATTGCCATTTAATTATTGAATATGGATAATATTTAAGCTACACATTTTTTATATTATTAATTTTTTTTTAATTATTAGAGATAAATAATATTTGAGTTAGGTTTTTATTTATACTAAATTGATGTGCTCAATAATTTAATTATTAGTATAAGATTATTTCTCAAAATAGAAAATAAAATTATAGAATATATAATAACTTATATATTAATTAATTTTTTAAAATGTTGGGGGAGGCGAGGCCTATGCTCGCCCCTCTCTAGGTCCGTCCCTAACCATCACCATCAAGTATATTGACTACCAAATATGTTGGCTTCCAAAATTTTCTCTAAATAAAAATAAAAACAAAAATAGAAAATGATGACTATAAAAAATTATGACTGCCAAACTTTTAATGCCTACACCTGATATATGTGAGACAAAAATATTTAATTTATTCATGATATATATGAATTAGAATATAATAAATTTAGATGTATATATGTTTATGCATCTATCTATGTGTTTTCATATATAATAATAGACTAATGAAGTCTAGCACATAAATTTTGAGCACAAAAATAATAAAGTCTAGCACAAAAAATTTGAATCTCTACAAAGAAAACAAGAATTATTTTTGTTGGGATAGTAGTGTTACCCATATGAACAATATGAACATGAGATCAATAATAGATATCTCCAAGTACTTCAACATTTTTTTAAATAATTAAAACCATATTAAATTACATAGATTAATTTAAAACCATTTTAAATTACATAATAAAACTACGTAAGGAATGTACGTTTTGTCTGTTCTTTTCGGTATACAATCATTTTAAAAGAGGTGTGATACGAGCACTTTTCAGGAGGTCATTCATTCTAGTATTACTCTCACTCAAACATACTTAACTGCGAAGTTCTGATGGGATATCTGGTGCATTAGTACTTATATGATCACATCTATTTTTTAAAAAAAAAAATACAAATATTAATCTTTTGTTTTTTAACTAAAATCGTTAATGTCTTTGCTACCATCCAATAATAAATCATCAAAAAAAAAAATCCAACAATAAAGTTCATTGTGAAAGAAAAATCTAAAGTTCACAATTGGATTATAATATATATATTTTCTCTTAGTGTTTATATAATATCATCTATTTTTTATATTGGTCTTCAATCCATTTTAATTTTTGGCCCAGGACAAAAGCCGTTCTAGGTGTCGCAAACAAGTTTAGTTCGGGATTCCCTTGCGTTCATGAGAACGAGAGAGAGATCGTCGTACAAGAACCCAAACAAGTTACGAATGAGAGCTAAGAATGTTCCGTCAACAAAAAGGTGTCACAGAGTTTGCAACCAAAGTAAAATACCAAGTATGGGACCCAGGTCGTTCTCCCTAGAAATTGAAATATTGTGTACTTGTGTGTGGTTGTGAAAATGTTGGTGGTTGAAATTGTTGTGAGTGAAGAACAAGAGTGAGAGAGAGAGAGGGAGATAAGTTGAATTGATGATAATAAAGCGATTTTCGTCTTGAGTTAAAGTATTGTGTGTCCCTATGAACAACACTAATCCCAATTATGGATGGTTGTCACGTAAGCCACGAAACTACACTCTGTCAAGAGGTCGAGTGGGCGGAATTAACCCCATCCCGTAAGTCCTAGGCAACTCATCTAGTGCAAAGGTCTTAGTTCCTTGGAACTCGAATAATCCATCAAGTTCACCTCATTAAAGACTCAATCATCACTAGTGAAAGCCTAGCATCAACGGAACAGTTTTATCTCGGGGCTTAACCCATCTTGTCTTTATGGATTAGTAGCTAAGATCATCCACACCTCAACTCATGACCAAAACTCAAGAAAACTACTCTAAAACTAAACCAAGCATTTTATCAAACACTTGGTGTGCATAATAAAGAAACATGGTAAATAACAAGAGAGAATGACAATCTAAGCTAGCAATTGTAATAGATCAACAAAATAACCAACAAACATCAATAATCATCAAAGAGGACAATAATAGATCATGACAAGAACATAAACTAACAAGAGAGCATAAGAACATAAAAGCTAGAATTGAGAAATAGAGAAAGAGATAAAAAAAAAACAAGTAGTAAATTGCATTAAACTAACAAGAGTATTAACAAATAAACATTCAAACATGACAATAAACTAAAAGTTTGGCTAGTGGAGGGCTGGAAATGAAAAGGAAAATTGAAGAACATTGAAGATCCTAAGAAAATTAAACTAAGAGAAAATGGGAGAAATGAAAATTCTCCCAAAAGCTCTCTAAATTATTCTAGACTAATGAGCCCCCAAAAAGGTCTCAAAAGGGTGGTAGTGAGTTGTGATAGCATCCTCCTTATTTATAGGCATCAACTTGGCTTGAAATTCCCTTTTTAACCTTCAAATTTGGGTGCAGCCCACGCAAACTTGTGCGCGCGCCGCATACCCGTGCGCCCGCGCGGTCCACAAAACTTAACTTGCACGTCACTCCAATTGTGCGGCCGCATGGTATTTTGTGCAGGTGCGTGGTCCTTGTGTGGACGCACGTTATATGAACTATTATATACCGTTGCGAAGCTCTCGATGTTAGCTTTCCAATGACGTTGAAACCAAGTCGTTTAGACCTCTATAGCTCAAGTTATGATCAAATTAGTGACATGAGGTCAGGATTGACAGCATTAGGAGAATTCTGAGCACTAATCTTTAGATGAGAATTCGTTATAGAATCTCTTAGAACCGGAAGAAGTCTTCAACATGAAAGTTGTAGATATTGAGTTCATCTTTCGAAAGAGTCCAATTTTGCTCCGATCCGATGACTATAGCTCCTTTTCTCTGCTTCGCATTCTTTCTTCTCTGTGAAATCTCCGTTTTTGCATGCTTTTTCTAAGCCACCCTTGCTTCCAATGTTCTTCTTAGCCTTTCTCATGCTTTTCTCAATCCCTATAAATCTGAACTCTACTATAAAACTCATCAATGCACCAAGTGGGATGAGATTTTATGCAATTGTTGGAACTTTGAAGGCTAACTTAACATATAATTATCTAGGGGTATATTTTTGCAAGAGACAGAAAACATGGTCATTTACTAGGAATTGTGTGAGAAAGTATTGATGAGGTCTCTTCTTTTAACCTAAATTTCATCATCAAAAACCTCCTCATCAGCCCACTTCATGCAATCCAGCATTCAGGACCTCCTCCACTTATGCATTTACTAACTTACCCTTTTTGAAACATGTTTTACCGAGCATGTTATTCTGTTTCATATTTCAAAGATGTGCCCCGTGTTGCCCTATCATATACTAGTTAACTCTTTTTCAGCTTTAGGTACATCAATTCTATTCACATTAGAAGCTCCCAAATATCAAACTTGTGACAGTAGATGAACAATTAAACTTATTTGTAACGAATAATAAAAATTTACAGTATACCAAATATATATTTCTATGCGATATAGCTCTGCGTACTTAACATATAATTTCCTTTGTGTTTCATTAAAAAAATAAGTTGAATTTTCAGAAATTAAGAGAAATGTATGGTGAAAATGATAATTTTAGACATCAAATTAATTTACAACAATTGATTATATTGTCATATTCACCCATTTTTATTTATTCCATCTTCTCTACCTTTAAATTCGCAAATTAGCCTCCCAAATGCGAACAAATTTTAAGTGTGAAAAATTGTATTACCCAATGTGTTATCTTTAACAATATATAAAAGGAATAGCTGCAGTAACTTCTTTTTTGGTGTTCAAATTTTATGGTCAATTTTACCCTTACATATTTGTCAATTTTGATTTACAAATTTTAATTATTAAGGACTAAAAGGTCAATTTTAATTAAAAATCTTTTAACCCACACACTCTCTTATTCTCAGACTACAAAACAGTTTTACTTTAACTTTTTTTTAAAACCGATGAAATATCTCCATTTCCCTCTTAGTGGAAGAATTTAATGTGCATATTCAGGAAAATTGAAATACATATGAGATAATAATTTCCACATGGAGAAACCAACCAAAAATACCGTAAAAAATTTTTTGTTTCATTTTATTTCATTTCTCCATTTTTTTTATTAATTATCACTGACGATTTGTTTTCTTTTGTACTAATACAGGGAGATTGATGTGGAATTTTATTTTACAATATTGCATTTAATAAGAGAGCTTTTTAATTATCTTCTTCCACTAATTGTTTTTTACTTCATTGAACTAGCGATTAATGAAAGAAGTGTCAATATTCTGACTTCTCTTTACTTGCTCGAAGGATTAACAGAATTCAAGGTATACTACAATTACTCTCAAAAGTTTTTGGCAGTATTTTTTATTTTTCACTTAAAATAAAATAGCAAAATTTCCATGTAAATTAACACTAACAAACAATATTTTATGGTATAGACAAAAAAGTTAACGTTTGAAACTGAAAAAATTGGTTAAATATTATCTTTCGAATTCTCGCATTTTATGAGTTTGCAGGATTGGTGTTAAGTGGGAGTACGTAAAGTCTGAGGTTGGTGTTAAATGGGAGCACGTAGAGTCTGTTAATATGAGTGAGGGGTTGTTGTGTGTTAGGAATTACTTGGGTATGGACTGGGTGTCTTAGAGTACGTTTTGAATTATGGATGTCTTTGAGGACCAATAAATAGAATTAGTGCATGTGCTTTTTTGTTGTAATTTGGATGATTTGGAATATACGCAATAAAAGATTTTCAGGAACATTAATGTTTTTCCTGATGAGGTGATAAACGCGTAGTTGATGCACATAATGCTTGGATGAAGGAATGGAAGAAGTGATCTGAGTAGGTGCTGATTCAAGATTTGGTGATGTATCTTTTATTAGTTTTGTATTTGTTTTTCTACTTAGTCCCGACCCTTTCATTTGCATATGTTTTTTTTTTTTTTTTTACTTTTGTGATTTTGTTCATGTTTCAATCTTTCACCTCTATTGAGTTTTTTAATGAGTGCTTAATGATCGAAAAAAAAATCAACTTCTCATATATCATTTTTGTTTTATTGAATCACGTAAAACATATCATCTTTTCCACTCCCATTTGTTTGCTTCCACAATGGATCAACAGATTTCAAGATATCTATAATCTATCTATAATAATATATAATGGGTTGAAAGAGTTTTGGTGTCAAAATTTTATTTTTCTATTTTAACTCTATTGATATGATCCATAATCAATACTGTAGTTATACATTTCATTAAGAGGTTTCACAACAGTAACTAATTTCACATGTAACTTTCTACCACCTTCTCCCTCCTTTTCAATTATGCTATCTAATAAAACAATTACTCTTATTTTTCTACAAGAGAGAATTAATCCCAACCCACATTTACACTCTGTGTTATGTTACTATGTCAACATTTATAATAGCTTTCTTCTCTTTTTTCTCCTCTTATTTCTTTCTTCTTTTTTGTTTTTTATTTTTATTTTCGTATTCGTTAATTTTTTTAATTTGGTGAAGCATGATAGACCCGTATTAAATAATAAGAGTTTGATTCATTTTTTCTATGTTTTTTTTTCTTTTTTACATTTATATTTTCTTGCCAAAAAACAATCTTTGAAGTCTTAAGTATATATTACTGTTTTTAAAGTTGATTTATCTACATTTAACAGATGCCTTTGATGTGAGATTTTCATGGTCTTCCATGATAAACATTTTTTCTTAACAAAGTAAAGAAAAACAATTTCTTAACTTCCTCATATTTCATACCCTTTTACATTTTTTCTAAATAAAAGAGTCAACAAAAAAATCAGTTACACTCCTCCAATCTACATGCTATTTAGAACTAGGTTTATACAGAAAGTTAATATCTAGAAAAAAGGACGTAGAAGAAAGGTAAAGTTAAGAAAAAAAATAGAAAGAAAAATATATAGATAAAAATAAGACACAAAAGTTATAAAAAAAAATAAAATAAAAAGAGAAAGCCTTCTTAAAGCAGTTTTCTAATATTAAGATAAAAATTGGAACGAAATTTATTTTATTAGCATAATATTTACCAGCGTCTTCGCAGATAGGACCCTATTCAGCCGTGTTTTCTATTAATTTCAAAATATTAATTATTATTTTTAAGAATATATTATTTATCCGTTTAATTTATTATGGATAAAACGATGTATTTGATTAAAAACCCTAGAGAGAGAGTCAGATCCAGGCCTGGTTCCGCCGCTCCCACATGGAGCTGCGCCGCCAACCCGCCTCTACAGCCGTCCTCTTTGTTTTCCGATTTGAGAGAAGAGCTCACCCCACACTCAGTGCCAAGCTGCGATTGATATACAGCGCAACCCCTTCATGGTCCCCACTTTCGCCGGTCGGACGCGTACCAGCTCTGCATTCTCTCTCGGCAGTTGATTGACGGTTCCTTCGCTACATCCTTCTTCAACGAAGCAGATTGAACTCTGTTCCCTCAGCCGATTTTGGTCCGCTGTCTTTCTCGCTGTGTTGAGTACTTCTGCGTTCTCTGCAGCACGGCCTACCCTTGCATCGTTGTTGCTGGTTGTGAAGGCTCAACCTTCCTAGTTGATGTTCTACCATGGACACCTCAATCAGATCCAGCGTCTCGTTTCACAGCATCCATCTATGTCTCTTAGATCTTCCCTCCTTTGCTTCATGCATGCGTTGCAACCTGCGCTTCCCCAGTGAGTATCTTCCACAAGCCGATGCCTTCACCTACCGATCTAAATGGTGACGGGTTTGTTTCTTTATTGTTGTTGTTGTTTGTGGTGTTGATGGAATTTATTTAATTTTATAAAAGTGTTAGAGTGTTTGTAGTATGGAGTTTGATAGAGTATTAGAGTGGGATAGGTGGGTGAAACAACGAGAACAAAGGGGTTGGTCAAGGGAAAGGTTCAGAGAGTTGGAAGATGTTTCTTTTTCTATATTTGTGGATAATTTATCAGAATGCGTGTCTAAGAAGGAATTGTTCTATTTGTTCAGTTGCTCGGGTATGATTAATGATATCTACCTAGTTAGGAGAATGAAAGGAGAAATGTTACATTTGTTTGCCTTTATAAGATATATAGGGGTGTTCGTGGTTCAGTTTTTACCAAAACTGAACTGAAACTGAATTAAACTGTTTGAAATGGTTTAGAAATCGAACCAAACTGTTTTCTCAAATAGCAAACTGGTTTAGCACCAGTTTACAATATAGTGCATCAGTTTGTTTTTATTCTAAAACAAATTTTTCATATATAAAATCAGTTTTATCATGTAAAAAACCACTCTCTCTCTTCCTCCACTATCTTTTTATCTCTCCCTTCCTCTTCCTTTCTCGTCCAATTTTTAAAATCCTAGAGTTTGATTGGTTAAGAAAAAAAATTTACAAATTAGATGGAATCTAACATTGAAAAATGAGTTGAACATTGATGCGTATGCATCTTGGGTTGTTTTTAGCTTCAATTTCTTTTAAATATTGTGATAATCTTGGTGAATTATTGTCATTAATTGATCAATCAAACAAACTTGATGTTCTTTGAGTTGTGTTTGTGTTTTTAGATAATTCACTAAGAGTTTTAGGTGATTGAAGACTAATTGAGAGAGATTGAAGAAAGGAGAATGAAGCAGAGAAGAAATCAAGAAACTTGGCTAAGTGTCATTGCCCACGTATAACGTGGAGACCCACGTCATACGTGGGAATTAAAAGCCAAAAGCCCAAATTGGGCAGTAGCTACACGTTATACGTGAGCTCCCCACGTCATACGTGGGAATTACAGCTTCAATTGCCAAAATTTGGCAGAGAGCACATGTTGTACGTGGCTCCTCACATCATACGTGAGTCATTAAGCGTCCAAGAAGCATTTTGAGACAGAATCCACACGTTATACGTGGAGGCTAGGCGTCATACGTGGGGAAGCAATTGAAAGAAGCAGTGTTGAGGCAGAGGCACCACGTATAACGTGGCATAGTGACGTTATACGTGGGAGCTGAGAGGCAAGCAACGTCAGTTTATCCATTCCAATCCAATCCAAGTTGTTATGCCTCAATCACATTCATTAATCAAGGGCTTAATTGA
>JASCZI010121999.1:0-19096 GCA_036250425.1 Stylosanthes scabra | reverse complement strand
TAATACTAATTACATATGACTACATACTAATACTAATTAATTACTAATACTAATTAAATACTAATACTACTAAAATAACTACCATTTCTACCTAATTAAAACATTGTCATTTTTACATAAACTGATTATCTAATTACATAAACATCTATATAACAAATACCAAAAAATAACAATCAATAAAGTACATATTACTACTAAACAGTAATACTAACAAAAAACTAATACTAATTAATTACTAACACTAATAAAATACTATTACTAATTACATACTAATACTAATTAATTACTAACACTAATAAAATACTAATACTAATTACATACTAATAATACTAATTAATTACTAATACTTATTAAATAATAATACTAATTACATATGGCTACATACTAATACTAATTAATTACTAATACTAATTAAATACTAATACAACTAAAATAAATACTATTGCTACCTAATTAAAACATTACTATACTTACATAAACTAACTACCTAACTACAGAAACATCTATCTAACTTCTAACAAATACCAACAAATAAAAAATAATAAAATAAATAAATAACTAAAAAAGGCAAAAGAAAGAAACGAGGGAGAAGAGAGAGACGTACCTGAATGTGGGGAACAAGTGGGGACCGAGCCCCTTATATATGCAGCTTGTTCGCCTATTAGTTGGGCTAAGTTGCATTTTAGCCATACTAATAGGCGAACTTGGTGTATGATACCAAGTTCGCGCATACACCAAATTCGCCTATTAGTATGGCTAAAATGCAACTTAGCCCAACTAATAGGCGAACAAGGTGTAGTTTCCAAAAAAATATAGTTTTCGGTATTTAAAGTTTGATTTATTTTTTTGTGGAAATAAAAAAATTATTTAATTTATTCTAGCAAAAATTCCTCTAAAATTCTATTTATAAAATGAATAAAATATGTATAAATATTTAATTGGGTAATGTTATTTGAACAAGTGGTTTTGGCTAATCGAGTTCAATCAAGTGATTTATTTTTATGCTAAATAAAATATTATTTCGGTGTCAAATGATATAAAAAATTCATATAAATAAAGTTTTATTTTACATCGAAATAGTTTTCTATTTAGTATAAAAATAAACGACTTGGTTGAACTTGGTTGACCAAAACTACTTGTTCATATAGAATTATTGTATTTGAATTAACCACAGTTACATATTTAAAATTTTTGCCATAAATTTTAAATAATCATTAAATATTTTCACCACCATAGCTAAAATCTTGATTTAATTGAGTGAGAAGAACTCATAAATCTAATAGCTTAAAATCTTAAGTCAACTAGTAGGACGACAACGGGGCAGGTCGTGGGCAGATTTTAAAGTATCCATATTCATCCCATTAGATACGGGTATCTAAATTTTAACCAAAATCCATGGATATATCATACCAAAATCCACATATATTTATAACATAAAAAAATTATACTAAATTACTCGATAAAATTTATTACACAAACAAATATTTTAGAAATATAATTAAATATAAATAATAAATAATAAAAAATTAAATTTAACATTTTCCTACACTAAAATTATATATATATATGGGCCGGGACAAGGCAGGTAATGGGACAGGGCTATTAGTACTCATATCTATCCTATCCGCGCTCATCCGCCCCAAAAATTTACCCATTCAAGACGGGACAGGTCGAAACGGGACGCGGGTCAAGTGAGGTGAAACTGACATTCCTAAAGTCAATCATCGCTTGACAACTTAGATCACAAGGGACTAAATATAGTTCAATAGCGCACTACACCCAAAAACGTATAAAATATTACTCGATTATTTGATCGGGAAAGCAAGCAGATGACATGAAGTCATGAACTCTGGTAAAGCAATGAATTCCAGTTACCATAACAATTAATAAGACTTGCAAGGCTAAGACCATATTTAAAAATAATTCATAATGCATCAGCAATACAAAGGAAGCATAACATACAAAGCCTTGTATTCTACGAAGCAGTTAATAAAAGGAGTAGTATCCAAAAGCCCTTTCTTTACTCAATCAAGGACATTGAGGATAAAGAACTTGGAAGCCCAAAGTGTGAGGGGGAAACCAAGGTTCGATGAAAAATCTGAAAGCACCTTATGGTTGTGCCTTGGGACAAAGGAAAATCCGAAAGGCCATCACTGGTGGTGTCAAACACAGGAAAATTCAAACTTGTATCATTTAAGTTGCAGGAAACTATTTTGTTAAAAGGACCTCTTGCCATGAGAAGATCTTGTTCTCCATCTCCATCTTCTTTCAATAGTAAGTACATTGGTATCAAAGATCTAGGTGTTATGTAATTGTGGAGTCGATCATCACGAGGGATCATGGCCACTAGAGTCCATGACTCTACCTTTCCATACTCTTTCATCAACCACACCGCCCAGTGAGTTTTCTTATGGTCATAACATACAGCAAGACAGTTCTTCAACACTCTCAACATCGGCCGGTAAAGGCTGCCATGCTGGTTCTCGTGATGGGGGACCGAAAACTCACCATAACTCTCCTTTGCCAAATCCAGATAAACAATAACAGCACCATCATAAGAGACCCAATTAAGAGTGCCGGTTCCAGGCACAAACGTCGCTTTGTTTTCAACGGTAGGTTTTGGGTGATACTCGATGGTTCTCCATGAATTTGAATCTTCACCGAGTGTGCATATTCTGCTGGAAAACCTTGAGCCTGATTTCGGACTAACCTCACCAAATAGCTTGTATTTGTCGTGCACGTGATCATAGCCGAAGCCCTTCTTGGAGAGTCACCATCAATATTGAGCCATTCGGATTCCATTCGGATACAAGGGTTCCAAATTTTGGCACGACAGGATCCACCATCTGAATGCAAGAAACACAGCAACCCATTGGCGGAGCCTATGATATTGAAACCGACGAATCCTGTTCCAACACTGAATGAAATCACCTTGGTAATAGGGTTATGGAAGGGAGATTCAGCAGAGAATATTCCGATTCTGCGATATTCCCACTTGGGGGCTAAGAGAAAAGTATAGGCAAAGTGGGGGACTGGGATTGAACGCTGAAGATGGCTTATGGCGAATTTGGAGCTGGAAATTAGGGCTCGCCATGACCTGCACACACTCTTCAATTTCACGAGACAACTCAACGGAAGCCGAACCAGGATTTCCGTCACCAGCTCTTCTGGGAGGATTGTCCACGAACAACCCACCAGTTTTGGCCAGTTTTGATCTTCGTGCGGGTGCCCCAGGCTCACCCTCTTTATAGTCGTAGATGCCATGGTAGATGAGTAGCTAGCCTAGATCAGAGTAAAAATTAGGGAACAGGGGTTGCGTTTTATTTGGTCTCAACGACGGTGGGGGAGTGGGCCAAACTTAAGGAGAGTTGTAAAAGCCTGATTATAAAAAATATTTTTTATTTTTTTTGTCTTTGACAAATTTTAATAATAAAAATAAAAGTAGTAGTAAAATAAAAAAATATTTTTTCAAAAAGATAAAATTTACATCTTCTTTAAAAACAAAAATTTACTAAAATAAATTATTTTAACATAATAAATAAATAAAAAAAATACTTCTGTATTATTTACTCAAATATAATTAACGAATAAAAAAATATTATTATATGAAATATCCAAATATAAAATTATTTTTACTTTTGAAAAATATTTTTATAAAAATAACTTTAAAACAAATCTTTTATGAAAAATTCGTCAAAACAAGCCATAATTTTAAATTTTTTTTACTTTTTTTTTTCCCTTAGACATGCAAACTAGAAATTTTTTACAAGGATGAAAGAACGTCATATCTGTTATAGATGATCAAGCTCCTTTAAAATATGATATCTACGAATAATAAAAATTATAAAATTAAATATTTTTAAGAAAAAATATAGGTAACCAATAATTTTTTAATTAATAAATCATTAAAAAAAAATAAAATATCAGTAATTACTCTTTATAGAACGTCCATAATGAAAATCATAGAATATCCAAAACCTAAAACAACTAACAATCAGGTAACTTTATATTTTTTTTTAGAAATAGAACATCCGAAACCTTAAAAAATAAACATTACATTTAAATTGTTGGCTGATATTGACTGAATTTTTATTATTTACCAAATATTATTTTATGTTAAAATATTTATTTTACCACTTGTGAATTTTTTAATTTACATGAAATATATATCAAATTAAAATATTATAAGACCCAACATAAAATTAAAAATTAATATTAAAGATGCTTTTATTAAGTAAAGATTATTACGCTTTTGATAATTAAATAAATCTTAACTCTTTGTTTATTGTAATTTATAATTTATATCATGGTGTAAACTCACAAATTAATTTTATGTGAAGTTGATATTATAAAATTGTTTGATAATAATTTTGTTAATGTTTAAATTAGTATTTGAAAAATATTGTGTTATTTAAATTAGTCATTGGAAGATTTTGTTTGTCATATCAATTTGTGAAAGATATAATTCCCATACAAATGAACCATTTCATCAATTAAATAACGTATGTTTTAAAATGATTGGTTGATAAATCACACGTTATTCAATTATTATATGACACGTGATATTTTAAAATGATATGTTATTTAATTGGTATAAAATGACAAATTTAATTGATGATTATATTTTGCAGGGACTAATATAACTAATAAAATCTTTCGATAATCAATTTGAATAATATAATATTTTTCAACAACCGATTTAATCATTAACCCAATGAGAATTTAGTAAAAACTATTAAATTATTTGACGATCTTCAATAATAATTTCTTGTGAAGTTGATTAATGTGAATAAATGAATGGTAAATTTAAAAGAATAAATAAAATTGTATACAATCGTAAGCAATAAAAAATAGTTATCAATGACTCAATTTTATATTTTTAGAAAATTTGAAATGTAAAGAAATAATATAACTCATTTAAGTTGTTGTTGACCGACTAGAAAAATGGATTTTGCATCGGTGGCAGAAATGAGAGCTTTTAAGTTTTAACCTTTCCCGAAACTCTGAAGGTTAGTGGGAAATGGTAAATTTGGAAAATGGTAAAACCGAATGAATATACACGTGGGTTTTGGATTGGTGGCAGCAAACAAAGCTTCTCGCTCAATCTTCTTCTGACGTGGCTCGCCACCAGAACCGCAACCCTCAAACTCCAAGAGCAGAGATTCCCCGAGCTAACTCGCAAATCTCACTACCTCCGGAAGAGTGGATGTGACGTGACACTTCACTTTCCAAATTTGCAATACCCTCGCCAATTCGATTTCCACGTTCCAGAATAAAAAAAAATCGATTGCTATTATGGCTTTTAACCCCAAACCCGACGATGATCAGGTTCATAATCTTCTCTTAATATTCTTTATTCTGTTCACTCATTTTCGGCGTTTTTCACTTTACCGGTTCCCAATTTCGCTTATCTTCTATGCCTCAACACTGGCCACTTGAAATTTCGGCTTTCAATTATGTTCTACTGTTACTGCTTTTAACTCAAAACACCATTTCAAGACTACAATTACACAATTTGATGTGTTAACTGTGAACTCTGAAGCTTCACATAGTTTCTGTTGCTAACTTGAATTAGGTCTTGTTCAAAAAGTTATCAATTGCTTTGAAACCTTGTCTTTACTAATTAGTTCTCATTTTTGTGATGTTTTAACTGTTGCTCTTAATAGTTCAATTTCATCATATTTTTCTTTTTTCTTTTTCAAAATGTTAAATTGTCTCTGACAGTCCATTTTAATTTGACAGGTTTTGGTAGAGAAAAAGTCGTGTGCAAGAGTTATCATACTAAACAGGACTAGGCAATTGAATGCCCTCTCTTTTTATATGGTATAGTAATCCACTATGATGTTGCACAATGCATTATGATCTGAAATCAAACACTTATTTATAAGGCAGTGACTTGCTGAAAATGCTTTTTTTGTTGATTTGTTTTCGCTCAAATGTTTACTAGAAACAATTGAACCTTTGTGCTGATCTTTCTTTCTTTTTTAAATTATCTTCCTTGATTCTTAAATATTTTGTATACACTTGTAAGTTATGATGTTTTTTAACTGTTTCCTGCTTCCCGAGGAAGCATATTAGGAAATTGAAAATCGTTTCCTACTTCTGAAATCTTCCATGAACATCTATGAATTCTTTGAAAATGCTTTTCTTCGGATATTTATAATTTATGTGGTTCTCTTTACATTTAGCTGTTCTTATTTTGTGTGTCTGTGTTGTTTTTTTTGTCTTCTTGGTGCAGGTATCTAGGCTACTGGAAATTTTTCTAGAAGATGAGGGAAATCCTGATATTATGTTGGTTATCATGAAGGTAATTTGAATTTCTTTTTACTGAGCACATTTAAAAATAGAAACATCAATGGAACAATGATGAATACACTACTGAATTTATTCATAAGAGAAGCTACTTATACTTTTCAAATAATATATGTAAACATGTGTTCCCTACATAGAATTAGAGAGAAGAGTCACAGATGAAAAGATAGTCATAGTTGAATATGCATAATGATCTTCTCATCTCCTAAGCGAATTTGGCATGTTATGTGGATACTTGCATCAGGGAAATGGCAGAGCATTCTGTGCTGGTGGTGATGTTTCAGCTGTTGTTCGTGATGTGAAAGGAGGTATGTTTCTCTTCTTGTTTTCTAATTGTTATTGATAAAGGAGGAAATTTTATTACAGCAAGTATGATAGGAAGCTGATTAGATATGAAATAGTGTGCCACTATGGTATTCACTGTATCAAATCATTGCATTTGTTCAATAGAGAGGAGAGTATTCAGAAATTTGTTTTACATGGGTTTTAAAATGTAAGGTCCAATTTCATTGAAGAATTAATAATATTCATATCCCCATTCTGAAATAGGTGACTGGAGGTTGGGTGCAAAATTTTTTGAGAATGAATTTAAATTGAATTACTTGATGGCAACATATAGTAAGCCACAGGTAAGTTTTTCTTATTTAGCAACATTTTATTTCTCATTCATGAATCTGACATAGTACCATTAAATCACAATTTTTTTTTATAAAAAAAACTTTTGAAGGTTTCAATTCTTAATGGAATTGTCATGGGAGGTGGTGCTGGTGCTTCTATACATGGTAGATTTCGTGTAGCTACAGAGAAAACTGTAAGTTTCAAACAAGTTATGAAATACTGAATTCTGTACTTGGTTTTTAATTCTAGTTGAGCTGTTAAGTTGATTTGTATGATGAATCTTATCGTATCTTTCCAGGGTATGTTAGATGACTAAAGTATGTTACGAGAATTAGAGTAACTAAAAACTATGGACTATTTTGTATTTTGAATGTGATCCAAAAGGTTAAGCTATGAGGTAGAGGAACATGACTATACAGAATCACTGGGAATATTAGTGGATATTTTAGTTTTATCATTTATTTAGAATTTCCTCTTCTCTCATGAATTTTTGTTTTTACTTCATGATGGACTTATATTAGTGGACCATTTGCAGGTTTTTGCAATGCCAGAAACAGAGTTGGGTCTATTTCCTGATGTAGGTTCCACATATTTCTTGTCTAGACTGCCTGGGTTTTTCGGTATGCATGTTATATCATATCTCTCTGTCAATTCAGTTCGTTCTTTCTATATTTTATTTATATTTTGTTTACTTGATTTTTGATCTTTTGATTGTTTGACACTTGCGAATGCTTCTGCATACTGTGGTGCATACATTTTTTATCAGCCAATTAATATACTTTTTTATCATCCAGTTAATGTCATCAATTCTGACAGATTTACCTTTTTTGGCGATAATGTGCATGAATCCATATTTATGGGTTTAAACCCCCTTTTTTACTTAATCTCTCTTCTTTTTCACTTCGTATTTCCATTGTTTTTTACATTGTAGAAATCAAGAGGTGGTGTCAAACCCATAAAAAAGGGTTCATGTGTTACTACTCTTGATTTTGTTGGTGGTACCTCCCTGGAATTTGTTAATGCTGAAACAGAGAAATTGTAATAACATCGCATTTCCCCTTTTTCCTTTCTCTTAAAAACGATTTGCAGGAGAATATGTTGGTCTCACAGGTGCTAGGTTAGATGGTGCAGAAATGCTTACTTGCGGTCTTGCAACACATTTTGTCCCTTCATCGGTATGCTATTTTTCACTGTAATTTTGTGCTCATTCTGATGTTCTGTGCCTTTGGTAACTAGATATCTAACCTTAAGTTATAGGAATGTGCATGTATAAATCACTTATGTAGCTTTGAAATATAATGGTTATACAAAATGATTTCGCACATGTGGGCTATTAACATTAGAAAGTGAGATATGCTTGTCATTTGTTTCTCTATTACCTAACAGTGTGTTTTTATCAAGGTATGTAAAATTGGACTGGCAATAGTCTTTTGGGAATAATATAACCAATTCTCATAAAAGGGTCCCCTTCCCCTTTTTTAATTCCTGGGTATAATATTCTTGGGAATATAATTCCCGTGTATAGTTTTATGTACCTTAAAACAAACACTTGAGCAGTGTGTGTTCCGGCTGAGCAACATGGTTACCATACAACAACAAGGAAAACTGCCTTTATATATGGAGGATGAAGTGTTTAAATTAAGCATCTTGCAAATCCTATTCTTGCTATTAAAGGCACCGTTTAAATGCTTTTGATGCACAAGAGTTTACTTATCAGATCCATTGCTTTGTGTATGTTTTCAAATTTGGTCAGCCATTTTAAGGTTTGTATAACACATCCATGGTAGAATCCTTGTTAAACAAATTTTCCTAAAACTTGTCCAAGCTAGGTACTTGAAGATTTATTTTAGACAAAGCAAACCTTACATTGTTGTGATGTTGTGTGTTATAATTAGTTCTTTCTAATTCTGGTTGTTGATTTAACCCTATGGTTTCTGATTTTTCCTGAATTGTGGCTTTTTATCACCAATGGACAGAAATTGTCATTACTGGAAGAATCATTGTACAAGGTAGAAAGCAATGACGCAACTACAGTGTCTGCAATTATTGACAAGTACTCAGAGCAACCTTCCCTGAAAGAGAACAGTGTTTATCACAGGTTTGTAATATACGTACGAGAATTAATAAATCTCATGAGATAGAAAGTGAGAGAAATAGAAGAATGGAAATCTCACGGCTGATACCTATTCACCCATTGATTACGGTAAAATATATTCCTCAATGTTTAATTCCACCCAAAAACCAAGTCAGGTATATATCCAATACCAATATGTAGTAATGTGAAGGATTTAACCGTTGGATTAATAAACGAAAAATATTTCCAACTTAAAGTTTGTTAATTCAATGATAAAGTTACCTTAAAAAAGAACACACACCACACTCTGTATTCATTGAATAGCCAAATAAGGTTTGCCAAATAAAATACATCCGTTTGTATGGTGCTTATTTCTTTTCTTTATTGTTATTTAATGATAAAGGATTTCAGTGTTTCCCATTTATCCATGCTTAATGCTCATTATGGTTACTTTATGGCAGGATGGATGCCATCAACAGGTGTTTCTCTAGAAATACAGTTGAAGAAATATTATATTATCTTGTAAGTCGTGTTCTTAGTTCTGCTGTTAAAAATACTTGTTTGATAAATAATTTTTTGGATTATCAAGAACAAACTTTCTTGATTAGTAACCATAATCTTATCTTCTTTTTATAGGAGATGGAAGCCATGAATAATAAGGCTGATAATTGGGCTTCTACCACTATTCAAACCTTGAAAAAAGCTTCTCCAACAAGCCTGAAAGTATTTCTTAAATTGGTATATCTCCAGAAAGCTTTAATTTGTTCTATTTAATGTCATCCTAAAGCAATTTCAAATAAGATGATTACATAAAGAAAAAAGAATCTTTTCTCGATGAGAGAACAACACATATATCATGATATCTCTTTCCATTGTTATCTTCATCAAATTATGTTCTTTTTTATTTTAACATATGCTTCTTTGTATTTCTGTTGGCCTTTTCAGATTAGAAAAGCCAGGCTCCAAGGTATTGGTCAATGCCTTATTACCGACTATAGAGTTGTATGTCATGTTCTACAAGGACACTACAGCAAAGATTTCTTTGAGGTTTTATGCTGATTCCTATACATTTTCTATTTAGATCTTTTGAGCCTCAGTTATTGTTTTTCCATGCATTATTCAATAGTTATTTTGCCTCGGTGCAGGGTTGCAGAGCTATACTGATGGATAAGGACAGAAAGCCGAAGGTGAGTAACCTTGTTGATTCTTTATCACGGTTTCCGGTATATGAAATACTTCCTACAACGTAGCACTTTTGTCTGGATAAATTGCACTGATTCTTGTTGAATATAGAAATTTTATATCCGAGGACCGATAATCTTGTTGTCCATATTCACATTATATATCGGTCTCCCCTACCAAACAAGTTGTCATACTTATTGTCTCTGTATTTGTGTCGTCGAGACATATTAAAACACTATTCAGTGTCAACATAAGGAAATCGAAAGTCAGTGTCTTGTTTTATTTTATGAGATACATAGGTACCAAGTATCACATAATATCATCTAACTTCGGAGGAGGCAAAATGTAATGACCCCTGAAATGGTGATTCTTTGTTGTTGTTGATGATGATGATGTCTTTTCAGTGGGAGCCTTCAAGATTGGAGCTTGTAAATGATAGACATGTTGACTGTTACTTCGCGAAGCTTGACGACGAAGGATGGAAGGATTTGGAGCTTCCGGAGAGGCTCAACAATTTGCCTCCGTATGTTACGTCAAAGCTTTAAGACGGCCCTACCCCCATCACAATGTTCAATGGGCTCTTGAATGTTTATGTGGCAAGTTATGGATCGCCATGGTATAAGTATTAGGCTTGTAAATGATGTTTGATTAAGAATAAATTATGCAGGACTTCTAATTTGTGTAGTTTTATCACTGTATTTCTTCTCCAAATATACTTTGTGTTAAATTTATTATAGATTGAAGATAAAAATGTTTTGTTTATATTAAAATAGGAAAAGTATAGGCAGCCGAGGCCTAGCATAGATGGAGGATCCTTTGGCCACCTAAAGCAACAAACAATAGAAACATTCGAAACTTAAAAAAATAGATTATCTAATTTTTTTTTTGATGACCGAAAAGACAAACACCTAACTGGAGAAAGAAATGTCTCTAGCTAGAAAAGAGGAAAGAGAACTCCAAGGTTTTGTCCACTCAGCTTGTGGGAGATGACTCCTGGCAGTAAACTTAGCCATGACATCAGCAACTCCATTAGCATCTCTTTGAATAAGCTTTATCTCTTCATTCCAATTGCGCCAAATCAGCCAGAAACAGTTGAGTGAGATTGCACCGCAAGGAAGACATCAACATTATCACAAATAGAATCTAATTTAAATTGTTGGTTGAATTTTTATTGGTTACTTAGCATTGTTGATTTAAATAATATGAGTCAACAATGATAGGTAACCAATAAAAATTCAATTGGATGTTTTATTTTTTTAGATTTTGAATATTTTGTTTTTATTGTTGATTTTTTTTTGTCAGTTTCTGTTGTTGATTGCTTTAGATTTACTGGTTTATTATGGACGTTCTATAAATAATCATTACGGATGTTTTATTTTTATATTGGCTAATTTATTGATTATAAAAATATTGGTCATTTATATCTTTTTCTATTTGAGCAGTAAGTTTGAGGAACCTAAGGAGAAGTAAATTAAATTAATTAAAAATGTCTTTGAGATCATGCCATTTAGGCATTTATATATTTATGGGCTATTTTGGCTTATTTGTTTGTTGGCTCTTACAAAAATGTCTTAATATTGGTTTAAAAAAAAAAAAGTTTTGACTCGTTTAATGTACTTTGAATGCGTTGACAACTTAAAAAATTTATTTTTTTATTTACAATACACTAGTGTATTAATTATTAATCTACCTTTTATAAATTAAATATTTTTATAAATTAAATATGAATATTGAATAATAATAAATTTGAGATTAGTCAAAATGATACAGATGTTACACTACAATAGTGAAGTCATTGGTTCAACTCTTGCAATTAATAAAATATCTTTATGCAGATTTTACATGAAGGATATTTTAGAAGAAAAAAAAAAGTGCACGTCAACTTATTATATTCTAGTTATATAGAGTATAAATTTTTTTTACAAAAAAAAGTATCTTAAAAATATACATTAGCAAAAAGAAAAATGTTTTTGCAGGAATATATTGTATCATAGTAATTATTAGATTAAACATATTAACGATGAGATAATTAATTACACATGATTTTGAATTTCCCATTAGATAGCAGACTCAACCAACCTTTATAATTGAGAAATCACATGAAATATCCAGCAAAATCCAGCAGGTTTATATTAAATTTACACGTTTAGTATATGCCGAAATGATTCGTAGGATAACTTACAGATTCGGATCTCAAAGAAGACATAACTTGTGGGAATCGTTGTTAGCTCTCTCTGTCTTTAATATTTATACACATTAAAAAACAAAAAACCTAGAAAGGCTTTCCATCACTTGCAGATTCGTGTGTTTCAAGTAAAGAAACAAAGATAAAATAAAAGCTTTTGTATATACCTATGGGAAGTAACATAGAGTCAATTCTATAAACAATTGGAAATAGGACACACATGCTATATTATGAATTATCTATCAATCATTTGCTTAACAATCTCCCTCTAATTGTCATATTCAACTTTCAATTATATGATAGAATAGATAAATTCAATAATTAGATTGGTAAAAAAATCTATGCAAATTTATTTAACCGTATAAATTAGGACTTACTTTCGTAGTCTTGTATGTGCTTGAAAAAACTAATAATAATTAGACCGACAAAACTATTCTCTTGATTAAAAAACGAAGTTTGCCTTATTATTAACATAAAAACGTTTTTTCTTTTATATTTATGAATCATGACAGATGTTAAATCACATATCCAGCCACCACTTGTCCTTTTCCAACATGCCATCTTCATATCCATGTCTAATTTTATTCCCAAACGACAAAGCAAAACCCATTGTTTAATTTGATAAGATCCAAACAAATTTAATTATTGTTTAAACTTTGAAGTAACAAACCCATTGGCCACAATTGCACGTTGTTTTCTTTTATCATTTAATTTGTTTCCCAATCCGCCATTTCCTTATCTCCAATCTAGTCCATTTCCATAAGTTGCTTCTCCAACAACCTTCCTCGTTATATGTATAAAAAGTTATACATAAACTTAAAAATTAATGGCTAAATTAGCCGCTATTTATCCAATATATCATGTCATTAAATTAATTATTCATATAAAATATATATTAAAATATAAACTATTCATTAAAGGTGAATTAAATATTATATATATATAACAACTAATTTAATAATTAATTTTGATGTTCACCTCTCATTTTTATAACTAAACATTAATATATTTATGACTAAACTATTACATCCCTTTAGGAGTTGAAATAAATAATAATAATAATAATTTTGTCAGTACGAAACAATTAAATACAAACTAATTATTTGGTCGTCACAAAAAAAAAAAAAAAAAAAAACTAATTATTTGGTCAGTACGAAACTATTAAATACAAAATAGTGCTATATATTATTAATGCCATTAAAAAATATAATGAAAATGAAAATATAATGCTATTGACTTTAGCATGATCATACCAATATAAGAAGTGACCAACTAACAAAGAAAGGGAAACAAGAAAACACGCCAACATGGCTTCAACCAGCTCAGGCAGCAAAGAAAGCCACTCCAAGATCAAAACCATCGTCGTTTTGGTCCAAGAGAACCGCTCCTTCGATCACATGCTAGGATGGATGAAGTCTCTAAACCAGGAGATTGACGGCGCGACCGGTTCCGAATCAAATCCGGTTTCCACCACGGACCCAAACTCAAACCGAATTCAATTCGGAGACCGGTCCGTCTACGTCGACCCGGATCCAGGGCACTCCATCCAAGATATCTACGAGCAAATCTTTGGAGAGCCCTGGAGCGAGTCGTCGACGTCAAAGAACTTGCCGCCGACAATGCAGGGGTTTGTCCAGAACGCAGGGCGGCAAGAGGCGCCAAAGGACAAGAACCTGCCGCCGATGACGGAGACAGTGATGAACGGGTTTAGACCGGATCGGGTTCCGGTTTACGAAGAGTTAGTTAAAGAGTTTGCGGTTTGCGACCGTTGGTTTGCGTCGGTTCCGGCGTCGACGCAACCGAACAGGCTGTACGTGCACTCTGCGACGTCGCATGGGATGACGAGTAACGACACGGGGAAGCTGGTTGGTGGGCTGCCGCAGAAGACGATATTCGATTCTTTGGATGAGAATGGATTCAGTTTTGGGATTTATTATCAGTTGCCACCAGCAACGCTTTTCTACAGGTTAGTTTGTTACTTTACTTCATTATTCCGTTTCTTGCTGTTTGACGTGATGAACGTTTGAAAGGAGCTTTCTTGTTTTTCTGCGGCTAGAATGATGCTTTCTTTCGGTTGGAGGAAGTCATCTCTACTCGTCTTTAATTCTTTTCCTACACACGTCTCATGCCTTCATTTTACTTTTGTTACCTTTCAATTTTTTTCTTTTTTAGGATATTTTTATTTTAATTAATGTAACGTCATATATGCAAAATTAATTATTTTTTACCTATATTATGTAAATAATTATAAAAAATAAAAGTGATTGAAATATTGAATGACCAATAAAACTAATACTAAAGTTGACCATGATTTTTCCAAAAAAAAAAAGTTGACCATGATTTTGGTGTTAATTTTTTTTGGCCATTTTTTTTTACTATATTTAGTCTCAAATAATTCATGTCATTTCATTATATTATTAATTTATCTGTGAATATTGTCTTATTGGTTCCTGATTATTATGATATTTATTTATATATTGTCGATAAAACCATTACTAACTTTTTATTGGATTAATATTATCATGAATAGGTGTTAAGATTCTTACATCAGTTACATGATACTTATAAGATTATCATCATGATTATGATTATATAAATTAGATTGGTGAATCTTGGTTTATTTCCAGGAATCTGAGGAAACTGAAATACATAGACAACTTCCACCCATTTGACTTATCATTCAAGAAGCACTGCGAAGAAGGGAAGCTACCAAACTACGTAGTGATTGAGCAAAGATTCTTCGATCTGTTATCCATTCCAGGAAACGATGATCATCCATCCCATGATGTCGGAGAAGGACAGAAATTCGTTAAGGAGGTGTACGAAGCTCTGAGGAGTAGCCCTCAGTGGAACGAGATTCTGTTTGTGATCACATACGATGAACATGGAGGTTTCTTTGATCATGTTCCAACTCCTGTTGAAGGAGTTCCTAGCCCTGATGACATTGTTGGTCCTGATCCATTCAAATTCAAGTTTGATAGGCTTGGTGTTAGGGTTCCTGCCATCTTTATTTCTCCATGGATTGAGCCTGGTAAAGGTAATAATAGTTAACCTGCATGCTACCATTTCGCCAAACAAAAGTTTCTTTCTTTAAATCTTTTAGTTTACGGGAAAAAATGATTGAACTCTAACCAACTTGGTTTAGTTCGTGAAGTATTTAATTCACTTCTCTATCTAACCTAAATAAGAATTAGGAGTTCGAAATAGATTTATATGTAAATTAAGTTTTTAATAGAATTCAAATCTGAGATAAATTAGTTCGTATATATCGGTTAATGTGACATAAATCTCATAAATAGTTTGACATGTTTTGATTGAATTTTTTAAAAATACTTATTAACATCGTACGTGAGTTATCATCATGTTTTATAATTTCATATACCAATTATCAAATGTAACTACGATATTTAATTTTATAGATAAAATTGATCCGTTACCCGTTACTTTTGCATATTAATTATATAGACTCAGAATTATAATCAATGGTGTATGTGTATATTATTGCATATATGCAGTGCTGCACAAACCTTCAGGACCATTCCCAACATCACAATATGAGCATTCATCAATACCAGCCACTGTAAAGAAAATATTCAATCTGCCTGAGTTCCTCACAAAGCGTGATGCATGGGCTGGAACATTTGAGTCTCTCATAACTCTAACAACCCCACGAACAGATTGTCCAGGTTAATTAATTATCTACATCTATTTCAATATTGTCTTTTTACTATTTCCTTAATCCTGAAAATGTTAGTCTCTATACATGTTTAATTTCTTTACCCGTAATTGTTTCTATTTTGGATTTTGCAGAGACATTGCCAGAGCCTGTGAAATTGAGAGACATTGGAGCTCAAGAACAGGCCAAGCTAAGTGATCTTCAGGTAGAAATAGTACAAATGGCAGCAACTCTAAATGGAGACCACAAGAAGAGCATATACCCGAACAACTTAGTTGAGAACATGACTGTTTCAGATGCAGTTAAATACATTGAAGATGCATTCAGTACCTTCTTGGATGAATGCAACAAAGCAAAGGAAAGTGGAGTTGACGGATCAGAAATTGTTGAATGTGCTGATAAGATTAAACCAACACCAACAAATAACTCCAAGAATTTCTTTCAGAAGTTGTTCAGTTGTATCACTTGTGTATAATCTATCCCAAATTGATCAAAATTATTAAACATCTTAAATTATGTACTATTCTTTCTACTCATCAGATTCCATTCATGTAGTTATATTTATGTGTACAACAATATAATTTGCTTTGGCAGCTGTATGTGTTGAATAATAAAATTGTTGTATGTATTCCTTTAATTTGTCTTTGATCTCAAGACTCAGGAGTGCAGCAACTGGGCTAGTGGTCGATCATAAATCAAGTTTCTCAATTTTATAATAACAACTCATTTTCATTTTCTAGTTACATTATTTTGCACTTTTTTATTTTTAATTGTTTTATAATAAATAAAGAGAAATGTATTTGAATAAGTGATTTTGGTTCATCAAGTTTAACTAAATTATTTATTTTTATACTAAATAGAATATTATTTCGGTGTCAAATACTACAAAAAAAAATATAAAAAACATTATTTGACATTAAAATAGTCTTTTATTTAGCATAAAAATAAACGATTTAATTGAACTTAATTTATTAAATCACTTGTTTAAATAATAAAAAAAATCACTTGCTCAAATAAAATTATTTATAATATACAAATTTATATTTTTTTTTACCATGGTGGCTTATAACTATTAAAATTAGAAAAGATAAATTATAGGTAATCAATATTTTTCTAACGAGAAAGTTTTGGTAGCTAATATTAGGGAGACAATAGGAAGTTAATATTATTTTTTTTTCTTTCTCCTTTTACTACTTATTATTTTTCTAATTATACGCATTGGCTCCTTATTAATCTTTTAACGTTTGTTCCGTAGTATTATTCTTTTCTAATTAATAAAAGATAAAATATTCATAATTATAATTATTGGCTATAAAACGTTCACAATAAAAATTATAACTTTATATTTTTTAGAAACAGAGAACATTAATATCTAAAGAAATAAAATATCTAATTTAAATTGTTGGTTGATATTTGTTAAAATTTTTATTGGTTAGTTATATGAGCCATTATTAGGAAGCAAATTAGGAAATGGGCAGGTTGAGGAGGATCAGAATTGGGAGGGTGCGATTTCATGCATGGCGAACCCCGTGACTCAGCTTCCGCCTCCTCCCCTTTAAACCTGATCTTGACGCCTTCTTCTCCCCATTTATACTTGCATACTCACACAGTCACACTACCCTAAACTACATACCCTTATTAATCCTCAAATTCAGAAGCTGAAACACACTCAATACCCCCTCAAACCAAGAAATGTTAGTATTGTGTTATAGTTGATGAATTTTGGATTTTAATGGTGAATTTGTGTTGTGTACCATGTGATCCTGCTACAGGCTTTTTGGTTTGAGTTGAATTCAGATGATAATAAAGAGCAGCTGCCAAACAATCATCAATGAAGATGTCTGGTAATTAAGCCAAAAACTAATGATGACTTCTGTTGTTGAATTTGATAGGATTTCTCAAGTTTTGAATTTAGTGTGATATAGATACATGAGTTTGAAATTGAGAAAATTTTGATGATTTATGACTAATTATAAACACGACTACCACAATTGTGGATTTCTATTTTTGGATGTTTAAATGTACTTGTTTTGCATATTAACACGAGTAGTGAAATATTCATTCTATCTCAATGAATTTAGGAGAGGAAAAATTGACCGTACGAAAGAAAATCCTATAGCATATTTAATTATCAATTAGCCCTCTATTTAGTTAGGCAATTTGAAACATGTAAAATATATCATTTTATATTTACAAATTTAAACAAGTTTTATAATACTTAATAAAAAAAATTAATAACAAATATTATATATGATAAACCTAAGAAAACATATTAAGCCAATTCATATATAGTACAAATGTAGAATAATAATGATATTCAAGATATTTTTGTGGACACCTAAAAAGTATTGTTAAACTATTTGTGTATGCATCAGAAACCAATCTTCAACGGTGGTACTTTGGCTGAAGTCCACAATGGGAGGAATCTTTTCTACCAGCAATTCTATAATCCTTTTTGTTCTTCCAAGCATTTCAACTGCATCTCTGACACTATCCTCTCTCTCTGCAATGGTGCTGTTGCCGAGATAGCATAGGGTAAGTTAGTGAGACATGCACCCAATATATCAGATATTGTTCCTGTTAGTCCATCAAACAATATCTCACTTGTAAGATCTTCAATGCTTCTATAATTTAATAAAACAGCATGGCTAATTCTATACATTGCATTAGATGCCAATACTTCAATTGGCAATGATGAAGGTGGTTCTCTGTTGCATATGTCTCTGTACTTGGCTTTGAACTTGCCATACCTTTCCTTTGCATCTTCTGCTAGTGTCTCCAATGTCTCTCTGGGGCTTTTACTTTGATCAGAGAGATTAAAAAGGTCCACATCAAGCCACTTACCATATAAATCAACTCCATGCCACACAGTTTCTGCTGCCCTCTTGACTTTGATCAATTTCCCTTCTTTGTCAATGTTAGACTCTATGAACTTCACATAGTAGAGCCCTTCACTTAGATCTCCCATCAACTTCTTCACTGAAATCATGTCCATGTTTGGAAGTGCCATTATTATGCTTCCTAGTGTCACCAAAGGAAGTCCCCAGCC
>JASCZI010121995.1:0-13177 GCA_036250425.1 Stylosanthes scabra | reverse complement strand
GCTTCCTACTAATGCCAGCTTGCAGATCTACTAACGTTGTCCTGGTGGTCATGAAAACGTTAGCTGGACTTTTATCAGTGAATTTAACACCCTCTCTTGTTTTGTATCTAATTCTACCATCATGGTGTACAAGTGCAACAAAAGCTTCATCACTATCCATTTTTTTCAACTCACATCACTAAATGAATACATCATAACTACTTGGCCTTTTATACTACTCGAATTGGCTGGCAAATACACATAAACCGTGGCAGGGATCCACTTCTTTAAATTTTATGTGAGATCCGTGGCATCCTGCCATGGTTTTCTCTCATTTTGCACCAAGAATATATAATCCATGGCAGGGTGTGGCTTTTTACCTAAAATCATGCCATCCTGCCACGGTTTCCTCTTATTTTGAAACAACAGCACATAATCCGTGGCAGAATTTGACTGTTTTCTTAAAAACTTGCCACCCTGTCACGGTTTTCATTAATTTGGTGCAAATGACGCAATTGGATCATATTATAGCATACGATGTAAATGAGTAACTTTTGGTTTGGATTAGTTTAGTTGGGTAACTTGCCCTTATTTAAAATACAGTATTTGATTGAACAATTATAATAAAATGTTTTATGGTACTATATTCTTAATAAATATACGTATGGGTACGCTTACTTATTGATAATAATAATTGTAAAAAGTCAATAACCATTAATTTTATTGATATTGGTGAGTAATTTTCGTCAGCATATACATTTTGATAAAATATTTAAACTTTTTTTATATCAATCAATAAATATTTGATAGTTGATTAAATGCTGATCAATAAAAATTAATTATGATGGTCATGTAATATTTCTTCAAAATTAATTATCAAACCGATGTGATTTGAGATAAAAATCGATTATATATGTGAGTTGGTAAAATTTTGGTAAAAGTCAAACGATCAATATTTTTTAGCGATTAATTAAGTTAAAATAATAAAATATGAAAAAATATTTTTAAAAATATGTTTTATACATAATTATGTTATTTTGTTGTATCTAAATTAATTTCGATTAATTTTTAAAGAATAATGCTACGGAGTCAACGTTAGGGAGCCCATTAGGAAGTCAATAACTAAGTTATCATCCAAAATTTATATGAGTTATCATTCGTAACTCATATATACAAGATTAAGTTATCATTCAAAATTTATATGAATTATCATCCGTAATTATGTGTTGACTCTCTATTGGTCATATATTGACTCCCTAATTTTTTCATTTTTAAATATGTAAACTTCTTACTCTTCTTATTGTATTCGATTTTCAAAACCTAAAGAAAATAGTTAGCATATTCGTATTCCTAATACCAAAATAAAGTTTAGCATATATTCTTGAAACTGAAGAATTGGCCTTTGGGTATTGAAAACGCAAAATTAGGAAGTGGATGATGCACGTGATCACATGCATGGCCAATTAGATTCTTTGGATGGTGTTTGAATTAGTTTTGGGAAGCATTCGCCACTTCCAGCTAAGCCATCACCTCTTCACAACTGGCTTCCCATTAATTTTTTTTTTTTTTAACTATTCCCATTAATGGTTTAATCATATTTATTTCTTTATTTATTTTATCAACAAATTATTCCCATGCTGCTTATCTGCCATCAACCTAACAAAATTAAACCATTACTATCTTTGTTTTCTTTTCTTTCTTTTTTTGGGTTAGATATTTCTTTTGATTTGCAATCTATAAATAACTTTTGTTTTATAAAAAAATGTAATATGTATTACTACTACTTATCACTCTTGAGCAAAATTCAGCTTGCGGCTTCTAAATTAATTGGTCGAGGCTACACTAAATTAAAAAGATATTTTGTGCTAAGTTTTGCAAATAAAAATATTACATGAATCAACAGTCAAATTGGTCAAAAAATATATATAATATTTGTAAATATGAATTCATATATTTTTCCACTAAAATAATCAATTTATCATAATAGAGTAATCAAATTTTTAATAAATTATTTAAAGCAATATAATAGAAAATTTTATACAGTAACATCAAATACATATTTTTATATGGAATAATTAATTAACAACTATTTTTAATATATAATCGTTGTTCTATACAAAAGTAACACCTAATGTAACTCAGAAAAAAATATAAAAACTATCCATGAAAGATTCAGCCGCCAACAAAATTACTTGTGAATGAAGGAAATGGGTTTTTTATCCATGAAAATGAGTTTCGTTTGTCAAAACTACTCAAACTGTCATGTTAATTGCTGATGTTTGGGTATTTTTTACGGATGAAACGTATCTTTAATGAGTAAAAACTATTTTCCTTTATTTATAGATAATTTTGTCAGCATCTGAATCTTTCGTTGATAGTTTTAGTAATTTTTCATAAAAGTCAAGAGGATGTATGTGATTTTGACAATAAAAAAACTTGTATTTTTAAATTACAATGTATTCAATAGAAATATAGTGAACTTTCTTTTTAATTTTTTAACAAGATATCAATTATTACTTAATTGTAAAAAAAAAAAAAAAACCAAGCATATATATGTTATTACAATAATTTCGGCAGATAGGAATTTTTATGTCAGATAAGGAAGGTTTCCCCAATCGCCGTGTATACGTGTGCCGGGAAAGACCACCGCAAAACATATATTTTGTGGCGGTTCGTAATCTTACGTTTGTTTTTTATCAGCGGTTTAACACCACCTTTTAAAAAAATTAATTTTCATTTATACCCACCTTTTTAAAAAAAAATTAATTTTCATTTAACTCCACGATGCAACAGCTTACCTAAGTGGGATTCGAATCCAGAACATAAGGGTCCAATCTCCTCCAGTATGCAAGTCTTTCGTCAGGCAAATCCAATATTCAATATATATTATGTTATATATACTAATTATATATATAGAAGTCTCTATAATATTCAAGTTGTGAATTATTTTAATGATATAAATTAAATTATTGATATTTTCATTAAGAAGTCTAATTAATATGTGATTTATATTTTATTTATTATTTATAAAAAATATTTTAATAACTCTAAAGGTTTAAGTCATCATTTTTTAATTAATTAGATGCGGTGATGTAAAATATTATTCTTATCATTTAATTTTTTTTATTATAATGTGAAAATAACAACTAGATGTCAGTAAATTCATTTTTCACATTAAGGCACACAAAAATTTTCAAATTCATTTAGCGACAATTTCTAAAAACAGGAAAAAGATGCATTTATTTAGTGAAAATTGGACAAAAAAAGAGGTAAAACCCAAATATTTAGCAGCACATTGTATGAATCGCCGCAAAACCGTTGCTAAACAACCGTCGGCATCTGTTGAAATTCTTCTAGGGTGTGTGCGTGTGTTTTTTTTTTTTAAAGGGTTATGCACTTATGCATTGTTAGAGTATTAGAAATAGAAATGAAATCGGCAAACTTATTGTGTGACCTGTCACTGATTTGTTATGTATAGGTGTTAGAAGACCTGCCCACTGAAATTGATGTGTATATTATAAAGTGTCCCTTAGCCATCATCATCTTCATCATCATCAATATTGAATAATAATAACACTTTCTCTATGCTGACATGGCCACCTCAACCTTCATTAGTGCTATGTGGTTGTTGAGCCTCTTTAATTTGTTTTCAACTTCTTTTTTGTTTTTTTTTTTCTTTTTAATGGTGCAAATTTTAATATAATGTTGTTGCTAATTAGTGTTTTTTTCTTCTTGGTATAATGTAATGCATGCACTTTAGTGGTTGTAAAATGAACCAACATGAGTTCTTAAACTAGAGTTAGTACTACCAAGGGGAAAAACTAACTTACAAATACATTCTTTGTATTTTAAGGTAGATTTTATACGAGTGAGATAAGTATTTTAAGTATACATATAATATAATTAATATTGTTAAAGCGTTAAATATAGAAATAATACCTTTGCATAAATGGCACGGTAGAATAATATATAATTTTTTTATAAAATCAGTTAATTTATTTAAAATCATAACACAAGAATCGATAAACTTAATTTAATTCATATGACATTTTTTCCTCTTGTTTCATGAGATTTTTGAGTTCAAAGATATATATAAAAAAAAAACGTAATTAATACAAGAATAGAGTTCAATTGATATTATACTTTCTATTGTATATATAGAAAATTTTCAAAAACTTCGTAAAATAATTAAGTTGAACAAAACTCTAAAAACAACGATTTTCAATGTTTGAAATACATTATTATGATAATTATTTTGGCAACATTATTATCAATCACTGACACAGAGAGGTTTGAGTTCGAAGTTCGTGATATGGAAATCCGTCAAGAAAATCACATTCATAATACATTAATGCATCTTATCATGGACCATATTAATATGACTCAATAACTACTGGAATTTTAAAAGACAACTTGATCCCTTTCTCTGTTTAAATTAGGATATAACAAGAGAATTTAGTTTTTAAATTTTAATTAGTTTTTTTTTGTCATATTGAATATAGAGTATAGTATTATTTTAGGGGAGTAAATTTTATGAATATAATAAAATTAAAATTTTAAATGTAATAATATTTTTATGTCTGATTACATAAATGATGGTTTTTATAAATTTATATTTCTTTGTTTATTTTGAAATTTATACATACAGCAATGAATGAGCTCTTACTGTGAAAGCAGAAGACTTGAATTGACTTTTAATTTTTAGTGGTCAATTGAAATTTATGTTCATAAATCATAAATATGGGTTTTACTCTCTACACCATTTCCTATGATCCAATTCATCAACCCCTTTATACGTGGAGATGCAACCAAGTCATGCAACTTTGCAATTTACTCTCCCATTAAGGATACTTGGAATTCGAAACCCACAAAAAGTTTTGGAAATATGACAGAAAAAGTTTTTCTTTTTAAATTCAATGAAGTTTAAAGATGTGTAATTTAATATTTATACTAAATTTTTTGAAAAATAATAATATCAATATTATTTTGATAATATCATTTTTTCTTCCATAAATTCATATAAATATAAAATCTAAAAAAATTAAAGAATATATATATATATATATATATATATATATATATATATCAAAATCAATATTTTATAAAAATACAAAATTTATATAGTAATCTAATTTGTATGGTAAAAACCCTAATTTTTAGGATTTTGCCATCATTTAAGAATATTTTTTAAAACAAAACTAAACATCATTTTTATTTCTAGAAATAAAATCCTATTTAGAGTACATATAAATTTATAAAGAATATTCTTTAGGGAAACCTAATGTTTGGTTCCGACAATATTAACATGAAAGGACTTTTGATTTGTTAAAACTCACAAACCTTTTTGGTTTTGGTAAGTGGGGTTTGCACGTATTTGGCATTGCAATATAAGAGTTCAATATTTTTTTATGTATGCATAGAAATTCATCCATTAAATTAATTATCACATATTTTTATATAAATATAATATTATTTAAATATATTTATTAAATTTTATATTTTAATAAATATTTTATGCGATTAATTAATTTGAAAACTGATATTTGAGTGGAATTCAAATACATACACATGTACACGAACAAAAACAGAAACACGGCCTTACGTAACTAGTGATTGCGTATACACCTGTCACTCGTGCCCAATACTTGTTTAGAAACTTCTAGCCTCTCTCTCTTTCTCTCCCTAACAGCAACCAAATCGCAAATTAAGTTCCACTCCCTTTTCATTTTCTATCCACAGATCATAATAATAACATGTTCACCAAAATATGCTACTAATTATTAGCAACTTATACGTAAATTATCCTAATGAGAACAAAGCATACTTAACTACCTTGTGCTGCTACTAATTAATTCAACCATAACCACGCACACAACACAAATTACGTATTCAACTCAAAAAACGAAATGCGTTTGAACTTTGAACATAAAAAAGACGAAAGATAGTACCGAATAGTCTTTCCTACAAGAACGCCAAAGAGGATTGCAAGAAAATAAGATTCCCATTCGGTAAAATTTTGATATTTCAGAATTGATTTGTCAAAGTTAATCCTAAAGGTTTTTTCTAAAACAAAAATGTAACAATTATATTTGGTTATTGCAAAAATGACTATCTATAAATGCAAATTATAAAGAATAAAACTAAATATATAATATATAAGATTATATTAAAATTTTAACTTTGAAAGTATTTATTTCAAGAAATACTAAACTATAAAACACATAATATTTTTTTTTCTTTACTAAACACAGACACCTCATCAAACCATATCCTAAATCCTGTCTTAACTCTTGAGTCTTGACATCTGCTTGAGCATATATGTTAAAAAAGGACGTATTCCCAATTTGATTTCAGCTGTGTAATAATAATAATAATAATGAGCGCTTAAATGTACATATGGAAAAAATGCATACAAAGATAGAAGAGAGAGAAAAAGAAAGAAATACAAAAAAGGGAATAAAAAAAAAGAAAGAGAGAAAGAAAGAAAAAGAGGCAGAGACAGAAAACAGAGTGATGAATGAGTGAAAAGCTGATATAAGTAGCAAGACACCAAAATTTTATCTCTCAGAAGCTCCAGCTGCCATTGCCCCACCTCCACCTCCCTCTTTGCACCTTCTTTCTCTCTCTATCTCTCAATCCCATACCCACCACCACCCTCCCCACAAAACCAAGAACAAGAAAATAAAGAAACCAGCACACGAAAAGAAAATGCAACATTATTTCCCTCTTAAACTCAAACACTTTCCCCCTTTTACCACACACACTGCATCTGCAATGTCCTCATCTTAAAACGCAAACCCACTTTCATTCTTTTCCTTCATTTCTTTTTCGAGTTTTTGCTTCCTTCCACCCCCCCAAAACGACGGTGTTTTAATAAACTTTTAAAACGACATGATTCCCCTACGGTTAAGCGCCGTCGTTTTGCCACTCATTGTCTGCATCTTATTACCGCCATTCACCCTCGGGATCCGTTCCTTCCCGACCGCCACCGCCACCGCCGCTCTCCACGGCCTTCTCCGATTCTCCGAAGCTCCCGAATACCGCAACGGCGCCGGATGCCCCGCCGTCGCAACCTCCGACGAGCCGTCCTTAGTCCACATCGCCATGACACTGGACTCCGGCTACCTCCGAGGGTCCATCGCCGCCGTACACTCAGTCCTCCGTCACTCCTCGTGTCCCGAGAACATCTTCTTCCACTTCATCGCAGCCGAGTTCGACTCAGCGAGTCCGCGAGTCTTGACTCGGCTGGTTCGATCCACGTTCCCTTCTTTGAACTTCAAGGTTTACATCTTCAGAGAAGACACCGTCATCAACCTAATCTCTTCTTCAATCCGTCAAGCACTCGAAAACCCTCTCAACTACGCAAGAAACTATCTCGGCGACATGCTCGATTCTTCAATCTCCAGAGTCATCTACCTTGACTCCGATATCGTCGTCGTCGACGACATCCACAAGCTCTGGAACGTAACCCTAACGGACAATCGAGTCATCGGAGCACCGGAGTATTGCCACGCCAATTTCACAAAGTACTTCACCGACGAGTTCTGGTTGGATCCGTTGCTATCTCGAGTCTTCGGCCATCGAAGCCCCTGCTACTTCAACACGGGAGTTATGGTGATGGATTTGGTGCGGTGGAGGGAAGGCAACTACAGAAAGAGGATCGAGAACTGGATGGAGCTGCAGAGGAAGAAGAGGATTTACGAGCTTGGATCGTTGCCGCCGTTTCTTCTTGTGTTTGCGGGGAATGTGGAAGCCATTGATCATCGTTGGAACCAGCATGGGCTTGGTGGTGACAATGCGAATGGGGTTTGTAGGTCTCTGCATCCTGGTCCGGTGAGTTTGTTGCATTGGAGTGGGAAGGGGAAGCCATGGGTGAGGCTCGATGAGAAGAAACCGTGTCCGTTGGATCGGCTTTGGGAGCCGTACGATCTGTTCAAGCAGCAAGTTGTTAATGGCGGTGGCAGAGGAGGGAGTGAACAACAGCCTTGGAGCTTCTCTTCTTCTATATTGGTTGGTTATTCTCATGATTTGTTATGATCATATTCTTTTTCTTTGGTTCTGCATTTTCTTTCTTGATTTTCAGAGATTATTATTCTATTCTTTGGGTAGAAAAAGGAATTACTATTGTACAGATTGGTTTAGAAGAAGAAAACATGGATAAATTGATGATGATGATGATGAGGTTGGGGGAGAACAGAGGAGGAGAAGGGAAGAAAAGAATATTACTTTTAATTCTTTCTGTAGATTTTTTTTTTACTCTTTCATTTCAATTTTGTTGTATTGTTAATTCTTGTGGTTAATTTTTTTTTTTTTTTTTACATAATGAAAAACTTTGATTCTTTCTGAGTTTGTGATGGGAGGGGTTCCTTCTTGGAACAAATTTTGGTGGGTGGGATCAGTTTATTTTGTCTAAGCAAGGGACCATTATTGAATTGAATTCTTCTGTGCCTAAAATTAAAATGCAGAATAAGAGACAGTTGTTCATTGTTTTTATTTGGATTTCAGATTCCAATTTCTTTCATAGTTTTTGTTTGCTTTTTCCACCTACAGCCATTATAAATCCAATTATGAAAGTGCTCTTATTTGGTTTTTACATGTTATTATATTATTTCAGATTTTTTATCACCCAAAAGTGGACTTTTTATCTTATCTATCTATCTATTCCTCCTAACTCAATAAATATAATCATGAAAAATCAGTATTTTAATTTTTAACAATTCTATTTGTAAATTAAAATCAGCTTTCAAAATATAATAGACATTAAAATATAAAATATATATTAAAAATGAGTTAAATTATATATATATTTTATATTTTAATATTTATTATATATTAGTGGATTAATTTTAGTGTAGATTTAACATACTTATTTTTTAAAATTATATTAATTATAATAACTAATATTAATTAGTATAAGTTATCCGAATGGGAACCAAAAAAAAAAATATATGATTTATTTTAGATTATCAAAATGATTTTCTCTTATGTAGTCATGCATGTTTGTCATTACCAAAAAAAAATTATGCATGTTTGTGCCTGGTGTTTATAGAGGAAGGAGAAAAGAAAAACTCAAAAAAGAGGGAAATGACAAAACAAGGTGATTGTGAATTGTGAACTGTGAATTGCTAGTTATGAGGTTAATGATTGAAGTGATCACGGATTCACTATGATTTAAAGGCAAGGCAGAACAATAAAGTGAAAAAGAAAATTTATGTAATGTAACGTAGCCATTTATATATCTACCTATCAATTAATCAATTATCAATGTTTATAATTTATATTGGTGTTCTCAATCACAAATCACAATAGTTCCCTTTGCCTCTAGGAAACTCTGAATAACAACACCACCTCAGTGATGTTTAATTTTCATTTGTCACACTTTAAAAACACAAACACGTCACATAGCATTGCGAATTTCATATATTGACTTGTATCAATTTTCTTCAACACGCGTTCTTCTCTCCTGAAGCATGCTCATCAAGAAAATTCTATGTATTATTTTTGGCAAGTTAGGAACAAGATAATAATAGTAACAGTACCGTTTTTAATAAATGTTTTGATTATCAATATCATTATCATATTCATATGGATTATGCAGTTCTGATGATTGTTAATGCTTTAAATTATTTGTGTGCTACTGCCAGCTGTTCCAATGTGAAGTCGTGACTTCTAGTTCTGGCTTACCAAAGTTGACCATATGAAATGCTACCGTTTTAATGTCAGTTTTCAATTGAATTTTCGCCCTTCTTGGTTATGTAATTAGAATTTAGAATAAATGCCATTAGATTCCCAGTACCAAACATGCTGCTATTGCATTATTAGTTTATTTTTAATTACCACAAGATACTATCATACAAATTATTATTATTTTATTCAATTTTATAGCATCCTAATACGAAAGTTCCTGCTGATTAAGTTTCGTGTTATATATTAAACAGGATTAACTTTTGCATGTACCATGGCAAAACAAACAAAAAAAAGTTTTCACAAATATATTAAATTATGTATTATTACTATATCAATAATCAATAATTATATTTAACTTTAGAGAAATATTTAGGAGATAATAACAATCAACTTAAAGCAGTTCAAATAAATTATTATTAAAATAAATAAAAAATTTTAGATGTTATAAATATATAATTATAAATATTATATATAAAAAATTATGAATGTTAAGTTAAATACAGTAATTTTATATTATTGTCTCTTTAATATTGTTTTGACTTAATTACCAACGAAAACAAAAGTAACATATAAATAATTTTTTATTTATAGCATTACTCAATGCAAAAAAAAAAAAAAGAAAAATAAAAAGAAGAAACTATACTAAAAATAAATAGCAAACACCCACACAATGATAGCATATTTGTATTACCAAATTGAAAACAGCAACAACAACAACCCAATATAAAAAAGACTGGGAAGAAATGGACAAACACACTTGTTCACTCCACTCAATAATAATATTAAACACATGACTCTGATCAACCACCTGATTTTACTTTGAGTAATGTAACATGACAGTTTGTATGTCTCTTTTCCTCTTCATTTTAAATATGCAAATCTTACATCACCCTTCCACCTTCTCCCTAGGATCCCATCGTTGCAAAAGTTGATTAATCTTATGTTAAATTATATTTAGTCCATGTAATAATATTACTAATTTATAATTCTTGTCTCTATTAAAACCAAAATTAAAAGAAAAAACTTTACAAAGACTAAAATCACACAAATTACCGATTTTACTCACAAAAAAATTTATTTAACACTTTGAGATTTAGCAATAACAAAATAGGAAATAATATTGGTAAACATGCATGATTGAATTGTCCTGCACCAAACATCATTATCATTCACAATCAATCAACCTCCAAGTTTCTCACGCATTCTTTCTACTTCTTGTGCACTAATCTGAAAAGCCTTGGCAAGAATTTCACTAAGAATTGGAGGCTTGCTAGCAAATGTTGCAACCGATGCAACTTGTGCACCAGGGTTCTGGCTATTGAGACCAGACAATGCTATAACCGGTTCCTTAGAATCTCTATTGTAAAGGAAATGAATTAGGCCCTTTGGGAACACAAATGACTCACCGGGCTTTAGGTTTTGAGTGAACACACGACTAGATGTGTCAATAAAGCCCACTAGAAGCTGGCCCTTTAGGCAAGTTGTAACTTCTGAGGCCCGCGGATGAGAGTGAGGTGGAACGAGCCCATTGGCCTCGATGTCAACTCGGACCAACACAAGGCCCAATGTGTTGAGCCCTGGAAGGTTAACAGTGTTGGTCGGAGTCACTGCAAAGCCGAATGTATTGCTTGTGTTACCCGCTTTGGATAATGCTGACGTGGCAAAATTGGATGATGAAACTTCTTTAGGGTTAATGCAAGGAACCCCATTAATGAAAAAATTGTTTCTGTTATCGGCAACACAATAATCTTGAATCGGATCAGGGTCTGATCTACATTTTTCACATAGAAGGTAAAGGCTAAACAATAGAAGAGGAAGTGAGTGTAAATTGGTTCTCATTTTAGATATCATAATGAGGAAATTAAACAAGTCAAACCCTAAACAATAGTTATAAATATTTGGTTTTTGTTGTGTTAATTTGTACTGGTATGGATTTTAGTGGAGCAAGCACGAGTTATATATATATATATATATAACACATGTATACATAGAGATAGCAGGTGGTGGATAGTGATATTAATTTAACTTTGACATGTATATTGAGTAGCTTAAGAGCATAGGAAGAGGGAGATGCAAGGCAAAAGCTAAAGGAAAATGTTATCAAGTTAGAATAAGCCACACACAGAGGGTGATGTTTACTTTCCAATTCAACTGAGAGAGACTTGTGATTGAAAATTGAAACATACTTTGGGATTTACAATTTCTCAAGTCAAGACCATTTTTGTAAAACCCCATTATTGAATTGGGCTTGGGCCCAAATATGGAGTCGCAATGGCAAACCCCAGTGTTACACAGTGTCGTTTGAGGTTGGTAGGGACCAGTCCAAGAAAACAAAAAACAAAAACAAAAACAAAAACAAAAAGTAGTTAGGGATAAATACGGCAGCGTTTTGATCTTATCCAATTAAGTGATAATATGAATCATATGATGTGGTGTATTTTAGTTGAATCAATTCAATGTATGGCCCACGTGTAGCCCAAGAAAGGAGGGGCCATCACAATTCACATGCAGTATGATCACCTTTTGTTAATGTGGGCCTTCCTTCCTTGCCTTGCATTTCATGGTTCCAACTTCCAATGAACTTCATCTAAATCTAAATCTAATCAAGTGTGTGTTGAGGTGGAGATGTGGAGTTGTGGAGTGTGTGTTAGAGTATGTATTAGGAAAAAGAAAAAAAAATATAATGAACACCATCTTTGGATTATTGGGAGAATATCTATATCTAATTCACTAATTAAAACCCTTTAATAGGAAATTAAGTATGCATGTTGACTTGTAAATTGTAAATTTGTAATCTCCTTTCTTTATTAATTATTTTTATTCAAGAATATATTTCTTTCTTTTAAATTAATTATTGGTTTTTAGGTATACATAATTATTAAGATAATCATTAAATTTTCTTTAGAATCTACAAATTTAAAAGATAAAAAAGAAAACATAATCTTAATAATTAAATTTTATTCAAAATATACAAATTTGAAGGAAAAAGCAAAAATAGCTTTTATTAGTATTTTATTTTCTCTATAATTATTCTCCTTTTAATGAATGTTTAAAGGATATAATAACTATAAATTGATTAATGAATTATTAAAATCCAAAAATAACAATTAATTAATAACTTTTTTTGGTTGTCTACCGCCGACAAGTCAATGACTAATTCGTCGCGGATCTGAGCTCCAAGATCTATCGCTGAGTTGCTGCATGCACAAGGCAAATTTCGAACCTCTGTCATTTATTTAAGCGGATTAATGAGTTGACCGATTATAATTAATTAATAACTAAAACTAAGAAAAAAATATTTGAATTGAAGGAAGTAATCTTTATGCAATGCACATTTTCCAGTTGAAGATCTATAATCTGATCCAGCAAATCTCAGTTATATAGAATATTTAATTTTTCTCCTTCTACATGGATTTGAGTTGCCTTCTTAAATGTATCTTTTAAAATTTATGAAATTTTAAAAAAAAAACCATGATATATATATATATATATATATATATATATATATATA
>JASCZI010121990.1:2443-19239 GCA_036250425.1 Stylosanthes scabra | reverse complement strand
ATATATATATATATATATATATATATATACTAGGCTGTTCACCCGCGCTACGCCCGGGCTGCTGTGAATAACTGGTTGTATTGCTGCTGAAAAACGGGCCTATGCTATCATGGGTCTCATTTTATTTTTTGTCGTATAATTTTGATATGGCCCAAAAAAATTTTGTTAACACAATATCCTGGAATTTGATACGGGCCCAAAAATGTGTTATCATGGACCTCATTATAGTTTTTGTGTCGTCTGACTATATAGGAGAAGCATACAAAATTTTTACTTTGACATGATTATGATCAAGAAGGCCTATAATTAGTGCTTTAAAAATCCTGTTTTTATATCCTCACATATAAACATCAAAAAAATTAATTTATAACGTGCTATAGTAACAAAGTATTGGGGTATATGAGCTGAAAACCGTATTTTAAGAAGTTAAAGCGTTTAAAAAATTTAATATAAACACAGCTGTTAATTCTAAAAAATGCAAAAGAAATAATCATCATATATTTATGGATGTTGATCATAGATTATAAACAAAATATAGTCATCATATATTTTTTTGGACCGTGTATTAATTCTAGTGTTAGGCCTTATTTTTCAGATGAGTTTATCTACCTTGTGGCCTAATAATTAAAATTTAAATGCAAAATATAATTGAATCAAAAACTTTATCACGTTCATAATAAATTTACACTATTAAATAAAATTTCTAATATTAGTACAAATTATTTCTGAAATAAAAAAAATATAATACATAGTTTGAGGTTTAACACACACTTGTAATGTAAATATACTTTTTAATGAAATCGAGAATAAAAAAAATGACATATGAATACAGAAAAGGGAAAAAATATATGTTAAATTCTATTTTATGTTGTTATATGAAATAGTTACTTTGGATGGGGAGAAAAAAATTGATTGTATGATTGTGTAAAATCATCTATACATGATAAAGAGCTGTATTGTGCATAATTGTTTGTGATAGGCCCATGAAATTTGTAATCTATTTTGGTGTCCCCTATGCTAGACAGTTGGGCCAAAAGTGATACACGGAGTATTGAAACACATGTTTAGTATTGGACCTATTTATTAAGAACCAATCTATAAACTTAGTAGGAGTGTTTTTTTTAAAGACAATGGGCCCGAATGAACTCCATAGTTTTAAAATTATTGTAGTAGTACCCATTATAAGATATAGTGGATAATTGTTCTTTTTTTATAATTTGGTAACATAAAATTCTTTGTTTATTGTTCTGTGGGCTTTGCTTTTCAGTGAGCCCAAAAGAGATACGCTGAATAATGAGGCATAATTTTTAATTTTTTATCTTAGTATCTTTATTAAAACAGAGATTTATTAGAATCTTTTTGGTTGTGGTATAACATTTAATGGTATTTGTAATTAAAATCTTCAGGTAAGTATCGCTGATTATAGTTTCGGATTAATTTACAATTGTTATTTTTATATCAATATTTGTTTTTAGACGTTAGCATGTATATTACATAAAAAGTTAACCTTAATAGCAACTAATATTAACTTAAAATGATTAGTAAGAACTTTGAATTTTGTTAATATGAAATATGTTTGATACATTTTTATTACGTCGTCATTAACATAATATAACTGGTCATTTAATTACTTATGTAAATTAGAACAGTGTCAGCCGCTTTTTAATTAATAGTTAGTTACTTATTTCTTATACTTAGATACATATTATTACTATATCGTTTAAAGTGATGCTTATTTATTGGTTTCGAAATAAATAAAACTTATTGGGTCAAAAGCTAACTTTTAATGATGCATATGTCTGTTTTAATATGTGAATAAATACCATAATATTTGTTGTTAATAATTATCACAATTATTTGCTGATAGAAGATATTGAATCGCTGCATATGGAAGTTTACTATGTATTAAGTGTTGTAATAAGTAGAAGTGTCCCTATAACTAAAAAAGCAGAGCCTATATGTAGTGGTAGATGTAGTACTTTAAAGATAATAAAGATTCCCACAGCATAGATGGGCCAAATATTAAATTCCAATAATTATCCAACTAACTACCATTAAAGGACCAAAAATGCACTTAAAGGACCAAAAATGCACATCATAGTAGCTTGTGGTCAGTTCTTGGTGTTCATGGTGTTTCACTTGATTTATCACCAATAGTAATTCTACAAAATGGTTTCAAAAACTGTAGGTGAGAATCGTCACATATAAGCTTCAGAGGTAGAAAATCTCCACCCAAACTAAAGGCCTTTTGATTCACAAATTGTGTGAGTATTCCAAATCTGCATTCATGTCACATATCTGTTAATGATATTTAGAGATTCTGTCCATCATTATACCAATTGATTGCCATGTTTTTGCAGGTGTTGACCACGATTGGGATTTCACCAGCAAGGCATGACATGATTTTATCATTATCTGTAAGTTAATGTTATAATTACTGTTTATTCATATATGATATGATTTTCTGATTTGTTTCGATGTTCCTGTACATAAGAGAGCTCATATTCAAAAGATTCTTCTTCTGAATATAAGGTCTGAAAATATTGAATTGATTCTAGCTGAAGTTTATATGTTGCACTTATGCATCTTATAGATCTGGGGACTTCATTGTTGATGCATGAAAAATGATAAATCTTGTTGACTTAAGATGATACATAATCCGTAAGGGTGTGTTTCTTAATTTGTTTTGAAAAATTTATGCTCTATGAACACGATTCATGAGATCCAAATTATCAGATATAGTTGAGGGATATATAATTTGTAGGTGTTTGTTCTTAATTCAGTTGAAAACTTTATGTTGTATAAAGATGGACCATGAAATTCATGTAAGCAAAATAAGCTGAGGGTTATATGATATAATAAACTCCATAATATCTGTCTAATGGGTATATATAAAATGAATCAATACATAATTAGAAATGATAGTTTCATGCTCCCATGTCACAAAAAACACTGAAATAATAAGGGGCCTCACATGAGAATATATGTATTTGGTATGATTGCAGGAAACTTTGGAGGTGTTAGAGATCTGGTGCTTCACAAAATGGATGGTTGAAGAGGCCTCGGCATGGTTGCAATTATGCTCCTCTGAGATTTTCAATGCAGGAGTACAGGTTAGTTATTTAACAATGTATTCAACCATGGAAACTTCATTATCATAACCAAAGTTAAAATATGTGCATTAAGATGATATTTGCTGTGTTTGTTACAAAGATGAAAATAGAACACTGCACAAACTGTTAGTTGAACTATTTGTAATAGAATTAATCTTTATGACACGTACCTCTAAATATATAAAAGGTGTGTATTTCAGAATCTGACTTCAATGTATGTTCCTGAAGACTTTTTGATACACCACATTGTCAGTTGTGTTTGACTCTTCTTCATGCATGAGTAGGATTTTAAGTCCTTATCTGTTTGTGACCCTAGAAAGAGCGACGTATAACTGGCTATGTGTGAAAACTGGTTTCTTTAATAGCAATCCCACTCTAGAAAGTGATTGTCCTTGGCTTTTGTTTATTGTCATGGCATAGGATAGCATGATTGAGAACTGCCGCCGCTGAAATTTAAATGGGATGCGGTGGTCTGAAGGTGTCATATTCATCCTTGGAATGTAAACCTTCTCTCCAACATTTCTTCCTGTTAAGCTTCTTGCCTCAATAACATGTTTACCCAATTTGGTCACTACTAAGCGTGTTCTATTACATAACCCATTTGAATGATCAATGTTCCTGAGAAGCATTATGGGTGAACCAACTTTTAGAGTAATCTCATGGTTTGGAACTCCGGAGCATTTAATGGAGTTGATAAATTCAGGGGTGTGCACAGAAGCAAGAATATCATTACTACCCTCTGAGAGACATGCCTTGTCTGAACTAAGATATGTAACTGCCTCAGCTGAGTTTAACCCCATCATAAATCTGTTTATATCATCAACAATCTGAAGAGTTGGTGCTAGAATTGCTCTTTCCTTAGGATCAAATTGAATGTTCGAATCTGTGAATACTTCTAGATAAATAGCCTTGCATATCTCCACAATTGGGTCATCCCAATCTTTAATTAGAATGTCATCAGGGATCACCACTTTCTGAACACCATTTAATACATCACCTGCGGTTCCATCACCAATACTTAGAATCCAATTAGCAAATTCTTTGATCTGGTTTGCCATTTCATTGTTTCCTCCTTGTTGTAATCATATTCTTAGTCAGCCTTAGGATCTGGCAATCTTCCCATATGTATGAGGAGTTAATTGTGGCATTGACAATGTCTTGTCTGCTACCTTTAGGAATTACTGGAAGTATCTGACGGAAATCTCCACCAAAGACAATGACCTTGCCACCAAAAGGCTGCTCAAGGCTATTTTCATTTTTGAATCGCATTATATCCCTTAGTGTCATGTCTAGTGCTTCAACACAAAACTTGTTCACCATTGGAGCTTCATCCCTTATGCCAAGAAACTTCCTTGTTTAATATTACATGTGGACCCTTCATGGAGCTCAATTGGGATGGAAAAACGTGAGTGCACAGTTCTACCACCCGGCAGCAGTAGCGCTGCTATCCCACTGGATGCAACGGTCAAGACAATGTGTCCTTTACATCTCAATGCAGCCGCTAGGGTCTTCCAAACAAATGTCTTGCCTGTACCTCCATGCCCATATAGGAAGAAGACCCCTCCTTGTCCAGAGCTAACAGCTTTGAGGACCTTAGAGTAAACATGCCTTTGTTCATCATTCAATTGTTTTTTATATGTTGCATGTTCAGTTTCTAATATTCGACGGTCATAGTTCATCTCATCTAGGACCAATCTATTCACACCTGCCTGACGTAATTGAGTAGCAAAGCTGTCAAGTGTGGGAGTTGGCATATTAGGAAAATCTTTTATACGCTTGTTATACGTGCTTAATAAATCCTCTATCTCAATAAGTGCTAGCTGTTGCAAATCTTCTTCAGACAACTGTAAATCTGCAACAATTTTCGGTTAGCACATTAACAATCTACATTATATTATTTTTTAAATTAGTTTTAGTTTCAATACTGCAATGTGCTTATACAACTAAATTGGTAGAGCATATGAGATTCTGATATTAAAAATAGATCAAGAAAGAGATACATAATACTATAAATATAATAGGATGAAGTTGCAGTGACACTAAAAATAAAAGCTAGTTATTTCTTAATATAGGAATGGCCAATAAGTGTATAATATAAAACAAATCTGTTGTGCACTAATGAATGTTCCAAACACATCGATTGAGTCTATGCATTCAAAAATTTTTCGGGGGGCTCACCAGGGTTATTTAAGAGTCGTCTCTGTTTGTGCAAGAGATCTTCGGCCAATAGATTCCATGTCTTGCTCCAAACATCTTCCGGCTTTTCAACACTATTAGAGAATAATAAGGTTGCAAAAAGTCTTCGCAGATACTTTCCAGAACCCCAAAAACTGGCCTCTTTAATAGCATCAATATACTCTTTGTCATCATCAAGTAGACCTCTTGCATAGCATGCATCTCTGAATGTGGGGTGTACTACTCCATCGTGAGTTCTTAGGTTTTCAAAGCTAGTTGGTCCTTTCACGAAGTTTAACAATATTCTCAAGTAGTACATTTCCCCTGATCCTGGTGGCACGAAAAATAACCTACCAATTACATTGTGTGACTCCCTTGGAGCCCATGACCTTTCCTTTGCATGCCACACAAATTTTGAAGGAAATTCTGGATATGTTAGTTGCTTGGCATTATCATCAGTTTTGTTTATCTCAAACCACGCTAGAAACATAGATTCCTTGACAGATGCTTCCTTCGCCACCTCTTCAAGATCTTCATGGTCTTCAAAAACCACATTTTGTTCTCCAGGAAGATGGAATCCCAATCGAGTAACTGACGGATCCCTGAAGTGGATGTTATATCCAAATATGCGCCAAGCTGCTTCACATGTATTAGGCCCGCGACAGCCAGCGTAAAACTATGTCGCATCTCAATGCATGGACATGACGCAATGACGTCTTGCATCCATGTAGCCTACCCCACCTAGTGGGAAAAAGGCTTAGACGAAGACGAAGAAGTAGAATGATGTAGTGATCCGGTCATTACCCTTATTGACATACTTAAATAGATACTTAATTGATCGAGATTGGTTACACCACTCAACATTAATATGAGTTCCATATTTCATGAGTAAAAACCTGTTGTGAGGTACGACAACGATTATCAAGATCAATACCAGATTTTTTAATAGTGTTGCCATTATCGCGACGTCTATATACAGGATAACCATCCTCGTCAATTGTTGTTGTCTGGTTAAACTTCTTTGGAAAATGTCGAATGCATTTACCATTTTCCATGCAAGGAGATTCTTTCCGGAGGTTACCACATGGCCCATGCATCATATGTGTCTCTACGGCTTCATGGTATGCCAGATCAGTAGCTTTGTCTGGGATTTCTGCTGATATAATTCGATCAATGTCATCGCTAGTGGCATACTTGTCATCTTGGTGGAGGAAAATCAGAATGTGAGCATGAGGCAAGCCACGCTTTTGAAATTCGATGGTGTAAACCACTGCAATATTTTATCAGACAACGTTGGTATGAAAAATAATTTATACTAAGTAATTTATTATGAATTAGTAAATGAATATCATGCTTGGACAAAAGAATCTACTATTTGCAAAATCAGTTGGAATAACTACACCTGATCATGTCTGTGCCTTTTTTCTCCTTATATTCTATATCTCATTAACATATACACATATTCTTCATTAATGTATTAAGCTAGAAACCTTGATTAGTTAAGCATTAGTGATACAAAAGAGATACACACCTGCAACAACTCTTCCAAATATAGCATTCCGCCTAATGTCCATGATTAGATGATCTAACTTGATCTTGAAGGCTCTAACAATCATATCTGGTCGGTCTTCGGGGTTCAGCTCTTTAGAGTCTAGGAACTCTTGTAGTTCAGGCCACTTCGGGTTGCAGGTGAATGTTAAGAAAAGGTCTGGATATCCTACTATACGACAAATGGCCATTGCATCTTGGTAATTTTGTATCATGAACCGTGGACCACCGGTAAAGGATGAAGGAAGTATAATGCGCTTTCCACGTGATGATGGTCGTGTTTCACCTGTCAAAACTGCATCATTGAAACCCTTGTACATTTCACAACGAAACTTGTCTTGCTTGAGCCGTATATAGTTTAATCTGGATGACTCCACCATTGAATATGCATCGACAATGAATTGTTGGAACAATCTCCTGGAGTACATCAATGGAGAACCATCTCTAGATTGTTCTTGAATCCGGAATGCAAAAAACTCTCTCATTGAAATGTCTTGACGGCCTCCATCCGATGAAGATGTCTTCTTCGTCAGCTGGATATCCTCCTTATAACCATCCTCTCCATATGGGAAAAGTAATGGATATTGTAATCCAAGATAAGCAGGATTAAGCTGGTTGATCCTCTGCAATCTTCCACTCTGAGTTTCTACAATGATATCTCGATCAGTCCTGTTTATGTCAAAGTCGCCAACAATTAAGGCTGCAACCTCATTGATACTTGGAAGATTATACCTCCTTCCATCCTTGCCTCGTTTGCCTAGAAGCCAAAGCTTGACCGAGGGGTTTCTTTGGGCACGGATTGTATCCCTGACCATGCGAAATGCCTTCACCAATACATTGTGTTCATCTAGCATGTTTTTTATATCACTGCCTATCTACTCATGAAGTTGATTGTCTTCAGAACCCCTGTCAATAAAAACGTTTAACATAACCATGTATGAACAAAAATGACCTTTTATATAAAGAAGTTAAGTTGAGAAAAGAACATCTATTGAGCATATATTGTAAACAGTAATACTTGCCTTATAAATGACATCCTGTTCTGAACTTCATTGTTGGTATCAAATATGTATAGCTGTGCAAACTTTGCCATTGAGCCATCCTCCGTTAGCAAACTACCCATCATATGGTAATTCTCACCACATATAATGAAAGTGGGAGGTCCCCTGCTATTTGTCCTTCCCTTTTGAACCTTTGCACCCATTGAAGTAAATTGGAACATTGTGTTGTAGGAACGTATATTATCACGGAAATGTTTTCCCCTAGCATCCTTTTTGTATATTAAATCATGTAAGACCTTGGGGGCGTCCTATAGTGGAGGAAGTTGAACTTGTCCTCCTTTACAACATAAGGGGAATTTTGATTCATTTGTGTGTTGGCTCTTGTTGGTTCTCTCATCATACCAGAACATGGCTCCACAATACTCACACATATGGGTAGGTTGTCCCATATTCCAGTATTCTGAACAGGCGATTAATGTTATATAATCTGGGTTGTTTTGTTTTTCAGAAATTGTAATGTAGCATGTGACAATAAAACAATAAACATTGTGAAAATTCGGATGGCAATATACCTTCATTTATTGGAATAGGTGTTGTCCTCTGATTTCTACTATTAGACCTGGTTTGAACTCTTGCAATGAAGTTTAATTTTTATGAGTTCCAAGACTCAATAAATTGAAATAAACGGCTGACTATATGAAAATGTGATATGTTTAAAATATTTGTAAAACTGAATGAGGGTATAAAAATGGAACAATGAGTGGTAGGACAGTTATACAACTCACTTCTTTCTGCAGTGAATTTCCTTGTTCTTGTAACCTTTCTAGAAGATGAACCTAAAGGTTATCAACAAAACACAACAACAATATCAATGGGAATGCTAATAATAAACTGAACATGCCAAATAGAAAATATACATGTAGATATAGGCATGACACTGTAATCAAATTACCCACCTGTGTCGACGACTCCACCAATCGATCGCACCGCATGTGTCAAGCAACTTAATTCTGGTTTAAAGTGAAGTGAAAATATAACAAATATTATAAGACTGGATAAAAAATTTATAAAAGTTATTTTATATCCTCAAAGAAGTTGTGATTGGTACCTTCGTTTGAGGTGACTGTTTGACCAGTTCCTACTAAAGATATTTGCCTTTGGCTATTTTGTGATGATGCTGTAATAGAAGTTGTTTCATTATTATTAACTGTAATAACTAATTCTCAAATATTAATTTATGGTGTTAAATGCTATCAATCATTTTAGTATGAAAGAGGATACATAGATAGTTAGAAGTGAGCATAACCTTGTTCATTAACTCGGGTGTTGATGAGCCTTTTTTCCCTTAATATTGCATGCCTTTCAAGCCTCTTCTTCTTGGAGTTAACTGAAAAGTGCAGGCGAATAGATGTTGACGAATTGATGTAAGTCAGTTAATTAAATAAACAGTGTCTTCCGACGTGTATTTTTGTGAAGTTGGAGCAGCTCATTTTACTTGCTAAAAAATTTATTGTAATAATCATTATCGTTCGGGTAAATGGAATGACCTGATCTTTCATAATCTGAAGTTAGGTGGTTGAGTTGAGCTGTGAGTTCTGAGCTTTCTTTGCTTGAAGTACATATTGTAACTGGGTGACCGTATAATATGTTTTCTTTCCCTGGAGTGTGAACACATTTTGTGAGAGTTCGGCTAGATTAGTTGTGCCTGCATTATGCATAATAACATCAGTTTATGGAGCTAATAGAACAGGATTTTCCAAAAGGTAAAAAACTCACAGAACAAATAATATTACCAAAAAACTCAGGATTTGTTGGAGCATTGGTAATGTCTTTTAAAGGCAAGGGGGAAATATCTCCAACCTTCCTCTTGTTCTTAACATTTAAGGACATCTGAGTCTGGGATGGAGAGGAATACTGAGAAACATTTGGTGATGGAGAAATCATGTTAAACCCAGTGGCTGGTCTTGTTGTGTTTGTGTCACTCTCAATGAGACATTCTTCATGTCTCCTAACCTTCTTTCTCTTGTCATCATTGAAAACATTCTTCATGTTTCTGGACGGGGAGTCCAGTGACTCTTCCATTGAGGTTAATGTGAATACAACAGTTGCTGCTTTCTTCCTTAGTCAAAGGCCTAATTGACAATGATATTAAAAAAATAATTTCATGTATATGAAATGATAGTATTCAATTTTGTTTCCTCATACGACCTTCAGAAGTACCCTGCTATTAAAAGTTGGGAGAAGCTTAAGATAGAAAATTAACATTTGAGTGGAAGGCTGATTTTTTTATATAACGTATAAAAAAGTCAAGAATTATGAAATATTTTTTATGCAGTTAGCAAAAAACTGTTGGTAAGGCATGTTGAGTGTAGGCTAGCAGGAAACTATGTAAAGTTTTTAAGTAGACATTATTATATTATATATTATATTATATCATTTTGATGAGTGACATAAACTGAAATTTCTTTTGTTCTTCTATTACAGTGAAAAAAATCTGATTGATTTACTATAGCCTTAATATAACTTTTATTATGTATGAGTATTTTATTCATATGATTAATGTGCTCTGCAACGTAGTTAAAACTGTCAATAAGATTTCATTACAACCTCACAAATTATATCAGATTGATTTTTTTACTATTGTGCGGAAGATGATGAATTGTATCAACACAATCTGTTACATAATATGGAAATATATATTGCCTGAAACTCATAATATCCCTCCGGGAGAAGGTCGTTTTAATACAAAAGACATATCTCATGTCATAAACTAATAGATATGATAATACAATGTATTGAAGCCTAAGTACTAAGATATGTAGATATGATTCCACCATTGGAATAGGAAGACATGATACTCATAATGTTTGATCTAACTTGAACAAAGTCGAAGCAAAATACAGAACCATACTTAACAAACAAACTCATTTGCCATCCTTGATGGTAAATAATTTCTCTGTTACCTCCGTCAACACTGATTCTAGACATAACGACTTCAGTTCGGAGGTCATCGTTTGAACCTGTTGGTGTGGTGCGACTGTCAGTAACAGATATGATGTCATTACCGTTGAAGAAGCTAGGGGTGAAAGGGATGCCGAAATCTTGGACATGATAAAGCTTCTGCCATATAAAGTTGTTTTCATGATTTAGGGAAATGATCCATGCATCAAGTTTCCTCTTGACACCAATATCCCTGTATGAAATGAATCCAAGCTGATTGTTGATCTTAGTGATTGAACTGAACGCGTTAATGTTATCCCGGGGAATGGCTTCTTCAACGAATGTTTCATCGTGAAGCGAAAATCCGAGGAGGTGAGTAGGATCTAGGTTGAAGAATCCACCCCAGCCGATCCAGAAAACAACACCCCCAACAACAACATATTTCGGAGCTACCTTTTCGATTTCAGTTTGATACGTGCCCCTGGTTTTCCATTTTTGCTCGAGCGAATGCCACACCATCCAGTTGAGTTTCTTATCTTCATAGCTATTCTTGTATAGATACATAACTCGATACTCCTTGTAGGAGTCCTTAAGATACCCAAAAGCATAAACAGACACCTTGTATCCACGAAACTTGTATGATTCGTCATCCACGTGGACAGCTGATCTTGTCAATGGGTTCACAACTAATAGCTCCATTTCTTCACCAGTGAGAGAATACTTCACACACAGATTTCCATTGTCAGACCCAATAATGGTGTAGTAGCCAGCGTCTCTGAGTTGGATAGGTAGACAGACAATATGAATAGAGCCGTCGCCGGAGTTGACCTGCTTGGACCAATGGCTCCTGTCGCCAAAATCACTGTATCCAAGTCCAAGTAGAGCAGAACCACTTCGATGTTGATTCGCTATCCAGTTTTGCTTAGCGAAGAGTGCACCCCTGAGACGCCACTTCCATATATTGCTTGTGCAGCGAACTCTCCCAACGGTCCTCGGGTCACACTTCATAAAAATATTGAACATAGCATCCTCACCAAGAAATGGGAGGTTCTTGTCCATGGTTTTCTTTGACTTTGTAGTGGGCAGTACATCACTCATGGTGTAGGATAAACTTTGTTGCTATGTTTCTAAGTTGTTAGTCTGTGTATGTGATTGTGAGGCTAGTTTCCTGTGAAGGATTATTATAGGAATGGGAGTCAGTAATAAAAATGATTTACTTATAAAACTTGCCCTGCTAATGTTAGCAGATTAAAGAAGATAAAGGTCATACTAGTAAAGCCTGCTACTTAGCATATTTTGATATAAAGTATAGGCCTTGGAATGACATGACTGTTGTCCATATCAGCTCACTTGTTCATAGGCTTAAGGGCTTTGTCGATCACAGGGAGTGAGTAACCATACAGATATACCTATTGTATATGAAAGAAATCAGAGAGAGAGATTGAATAGATTGAATTGTATTCAATGGTATATTTAACAACATTACAGAGCACCAATTTATAGCCTATGAAAACTCAACTACTACTATCAACTTGCAATATTAAATTAAAAACTACTAACCTAACAGCTAATACTGCACTAACATTTACAACCCTACAACCAGCTAATACAGCTAATAATATATTATCTAACATTACAGCTGGAACAACACTAACAATATTATATATTATCTAACAGTATAAAATAAAGTATTTTGAAATTCTGATATTCAAATTACATTAGTTTAACCAACATGAAGGGATTAGACATGCCATTCCCTTTTGCTCTTCATTATTGTTTCTAATTTACGATTGTGTGGTGAAAATCTGCTGCTTGATACAATTACTTATTAAAATAAGTTGGCTTAATTCAATAAATAATAATTTTATATATTATTATAATAATTATTATTATTATTACTATTATTATTATTATTATTATTATTATTATTAATCCTAAGCTTTGATGTAGCCAACAATGCTGCTCTGCATTTGACTCATACATGTCTTTGTTGATATATATAAATAAATTAATTCATCTAAAAAAGTAATTTCTTTGGTTATGTTGTTATATTCAGATGGACCTCCCATATTAATTTAAAGAATGGCATGCTGGTATTTAAAATCCGAATAATATTATATTAACATAATAGTTAGTATTAAAAATAACTTAATTTAGGGGATCAATTCATTGAATGATAACATAAAACAACATGGCATTTAACATAAGCTTCTGATAATGTAAACAAATTAAAGGAAGATGACAGATAAAACTACTAATCCCCTGAAAACATAAACATTGAGATCAATGATAATATTCCAGGCAGATGCTAGATCTAAAAATGTAAACATAGTTGTTAACACAAACCCTCTCAAACAAAAGACATTAAAATGAATCCCTTGCAAAATGACACGAACACACTTGAGTTCTTTCTCATGCCTATTCAACTGGGTATATACCCGGTGAATGGAGAGAAATTGTCCTCAGATGAACAATCTCAGTCCATGAGGTGCTCACCAAATTAGTGTTTCTATCAGCTTCATAATCATGCTTTGCTATGAGCAAATCAGTTCGTTCTGCGTCATTTGAGTTGTAGGGACCTGATCTTGACTCCATGACATTCAGAAGAAAATTCCCAGCAAAAATAGTTGGAGTAAAGGGCACAGTCATAGCAGGGATCCTAAACATTTTGGCCCAGATTGATCCAGATGATCCAGTGCGGGTGACTTGGTAACATCAACCACTATAGTAAATTGACCTTCATAGAATGATGATATGAATGCAACTTCATCCTTTAAGATGCTTAGTGTGTGGAACGTGCTCTTTGCTTTCTGTGGAATCTCTTCTTCCACTACTGCTCTGTTCCTGAGGTTGAATGAAACTATGCATTTGGGCTTTGGGATGGCAACACCTTGCCAACCTATCCAGTATACAACTCCCTTGAGAACAACGTAAGTTGGACCCAACTTCTCAAATGTGCCTTCAAAAGATCCCTTCAGGTTCCAGTTCTTAGTTACACTTGAATAAAGACTCCAATGCACTGTCCTGTCAGCAAATTTTTCCTTGAAAACATGGAGTAAAGCATAATAAAGGGTATCAAAGATATGCCCAAATGCATACTGAGAAACTGCAAAATCTTTCTGCTTGCTCGAATGATCTTGAGTTGATATCCTTCGGCGAGTCAGGGGGTTCCACACGGTTAGCTCAGAATGAGCCGTGCCCAATATGAACTTGATGCAAAGAAGACCATTGGATGATCCTATAACTTGAAAACTGCTGAAGTTGCGAATTGATTCAGGTAGTCTCCCTTGACATTGTTGCCTAGTTTGCATATCAACTCTGACCATTGAGAAGCATTCGTCGCCGCGTCCGGAACTGGCAAGGAATGCAACAATCTGCATATTTCTGTGCTTGTTCTCGCTGAAGTTGTGTTTCGCAAACAATGGGTTGGTCAGCCTCATTCTCCACTTATTGCTAAGAGCCCGGCACTTTCCTGCAGTTTTTGGATCCCACTTACCAAAAATTTTCCAGAGGATCTCCTCATCAAAGATGGGTAGTTGGTCATCTGCTGGTGGGGGATCATTCATATTCATTCTTTGGAAAAGATTAGTATGCTTTGAGTTTGAAGGATAGAATGAATTGAAGTAACAGAACCTTTTAATTATAACAGTTACCAACTAAAGAGTGACTCATAAGCTAGGGAGTTGCAAAGATTAAACTATATTTTTTAATGTTTGATAATATCTCCTAAATTAGTCAAATCAACCATAGTACATTACTTCTTCTGACATGTTGACTACATGGTTGAAATTGCAAAAGACAGAAACAATATACAATTAGATATTCAATTCAATAATTTGAATAAATCAGGTACTACAATATAGATTCATATATATAGCTCCTTATAATATATATAGCTCCTTATAATGGATCAGACTTTTTTAACTCCATGTATTGACTATAGCAACTGCTAAGTTATATTTTGCATTATATCAAAATGCCAATATGTTTTTTAACTCCAAGTGTTGCCAAATTATTTGTTCAATTGAATGTCTTATTTGAGTTAAAAACTAAATTTATAACCTCTACTGAACTAAGAAATTAATATAAAAGATCTTAATCCAATTTGATCAGAAAGACAAACTCAACAGGTTTGATCTTGAAATTCTATCTCCTTATTTCAAATAGACCAAACTGACTATAAATTTCCTCATGCCATAATGCTAGTTACATTATTGTCTGAATATGATGATTTAGTTTCAATACTTTCCTAAAATGTGTTATAAAATCGAAACTATAGTCGAAGCTATAGTAGAACTAAAGCTATATAAAAGCGAGATTATAAGAAAAGGAAGAGAGAGAGCTATAGAGAGAAAGGTAATGAAATTCTTATTGATTTCTGGATACGAAAAACTTATGAATTCATAGCCCTATTTATAGTTGGAAATTTACTATTCCATGAAAATGAATGAACGGCTATAATTCATTTACTATGCGACATAGTAACTTGATTAAGAATGGATTGATTTAGTTACTGTGCAAATAGTAACTGGTGGGTCCTACCACCAATAATTCATATCAAAATGCATTTACTGGTCCAGATATATATAAAATATACTCCAACTAATCTGAAATTTTTTCATAAGATTAGGATTGCTAGGCATGACACAAAGCATTTCTGCCGTTTTAGGTCCGGATTGCAGTAATGCAGAAATTTGACCTTATTGTGAGTCATTGCTGCTTCTCTGCATTGATAATGTTACTTTTATTCACATATTTAGTAATGATATGCATCACTGAAAGGTTTTGTAGCTTTGGCAGATCCAAATTGCTATCATAACTGGGTTCTTCCATTAAATATATTGAATGTCTTCTCATGAAATAACTTTACTCATTGCATATTTGACCTTGTTGAAAAGACATTACTCCACAACAGAGATAAAGTCTTTGTTCTGTGTTTTAATAATATTATCTCCATTATATCAGGGTATAATTTATAACATTGATATAGTTTATAAATAGTTTATAAACCATTAAGATGTAGATGTAACATGTTCATTTATTGGAAGAAGAGATTTTGCTAAAAACCAAAGAATTATACCTGGCCATTCGAAAGTAAGGTGTTGAAAATAGCTTTAATTGTAAGTCTTTTAATTGAAGGAGATCATTACGTATTACTTGAAATGACAACCTATCACTCTAAATTGATGAAACGTAGTCCAAAATAGAAACATTGATTATGATGCACATTATTTTAAAAATTAACCTGTTGTGATGACTGATGAGTGTGACAACCAAGGATTTAGCCTTGAAAAATGGGAAGCTTCTTTTGGGCTCCCTTGTATGTTCCAAAATCCAAAATATGTAATTGCTTTAAGTTTTAATTATTTAACTTTTTCTTATGTTTTTCCGGTAGGAGTAAACTTCTTTGAGGATAACCATGTTAATAATTCTGAAAGGCTCACAACATTTTGAAAATTTCAATATAAATAATCCTTTATATGAGGTGGTATCTAGTGAGAAAGGTGCCCTTATGTGAGAAATGAGAGGGTCAATTGTAGCCATTGGATCTAAATGAGTGGCTAGGATTAAATTACAAACATGAGAGATAATGTGTGGGTAATTAATGTCTTTGAAATGAAAGAAAAAGAGTAATTAATATCTTTGAAATTAGACGAAGAGAGAGAAAATAATTAAATTTAAATGATATTTATAATTTTAAATATATTTTAGTGATATTATTTAATAAATGATTCAATATTAATTATGAAAGAAAATAATTTTACTTGTTAATAAAATAAGTTTGTTAATCCATAAATAAATAAATAAATAATATATAAGTAAAATATAATTTTAACATAAAATAATATATAAGTAAATATAATTTTCATGTGTATAAAACATGGTTTTATTAATTGTAATTATTTTATATTTTTCTAAAAGATTAACTTATATTTTTTTATATAAGTTTTTCTGGTTGTTGTTAGTATTATTTTATGCATACTAACAGAGTGACTAAATAAATTAGTTAAATAAAAAT
>JASCZI010121981.1:2135-18798 GCA_036250425.1 Stylosanthes scabra | reverse complement strand
CTTTTTAGAATGAGTTTTTCAATCAACAATCCTGAGTTTTTAAGCTCAAGTTGCTAGGTGTTGAAGCACCCCATTGGATTTACTAGCTCAAGCCTATCCTCATAACGTTTCAACACAAGCATATAGCCTTCAAATCTATTACTTTTTTTGGCTCATTTGTCTCATTGAGGCAGCTATTTAGTATGGGCTTTCGATCAAATAATCCCGAGTTTTCAAGCTCAAGTTGCCAAGTGATAAAGCACTCCATTGGATCTAGACCCTAGCCTATCCTCAACACAATCCAGCACTTAGTTTTTCAATCTTTTTGGCCATTGATGCTTAGAGCCTTAGTACTTTATATGACTTGAAGAACTCCCTCATTCTTATTAGTTTTTCACATGGTTACAAGCACAACAAATCTTACTTAAAATCCTTTCTAAATCCTCAAACTTTCTCAAGCTTCTAGCATTCAAAGAATTAACATTAGTCATCGTTCAATCTCTTTTAACCTCCACAATCTTTAAACAAATTCATCAATTCTGGTTTCATATTACTTAATTAGCAAACAATGACTTAAGATGACATTCAACACATAAACAATCATTCATGACCAATCCTCAACCAAAACATGCATAATTTATTCATTTAATTTAAATAGAATACATGACTTCATTAAATTAAAAGACATAAACATAACTCACACATAACATAAAATAAAGCACTCAACATAATACTAAAGAAATGGGAGATGAGGAAGAGAACTAGACGACCTTAGGACTAATTTGGAGGAGGATGTTGTGGTTGGTAACCTGGAATAGGAAGTGCAGTTCGCAATGGCACCGGTTCTTGTTGATCAGTTTGGGAGGAAGAGCCTGCCCCATAATCTAATTTGAGGCATCCAAAGAACACTGGCCTTCCCTTTTCAGCGTTCGTTTGCATGAGATCCGGAATTTGAGTGATTGGAATCTCACTCAAATTCAGGTTTGCTTGCTGATGAGCCCAGCAAGTGTGTGCTTCCCTTGTCGAGGTATTCCTAGTCCAAAGGGTGAGCTGCTTCCTCATTTCTGCTATGTCCCTTCCTTGCCTTTCCACCACTTGTTGCAAGTTCTTTTCAGTTTCAGCTCTCTTGTTGTTCACCAAAGTCTGGTTGATTTGACTTTTTTGGACCTCTTGAATCTCACGAGCAAGCATTTCTTGCTCTTTTCTGATTTGAGATTAGAACCTATTGGTGTTGTTCCACATCACTTCTTATTTGGCCTTGATTTGCTTCACCTCTTCCACGGAATTGGCTTGTGATTTTTGCATGTTCTCATAGAAGCTTTGCTGCAGAAATTGCATGCTTGAGAGGTGCTCTTCAATTCCTTGGAGGTCTTCATGGTATTGGCTCTCATAACGTGGCTGAAAATCTGGGAAAGGTTGCTGTGGTAGCTGCTGGAAATTCTGGTGCTACTGCTGCTCTTCTTCTTCTTCATTGTCTCCTCCCGCTTGAGGCATTGGTTCATCTTCATCATCATCTTCTTGCTACTGTTGTGGTAGATTTCTAGGTATCCTCGTTGATTCCATCCGCTTGGCTGTTATAAGCTTCTCTTCTGGAATCTTTGAGGTTCTCCTAAACTCCCTTAAAGGTACACCAGCATCCTTGCACAATTTGTAGATTGTGCTTGGAAAGCCTAAGTTCCCATTGCTTTGCAATCCTTGTGCTATCACTGCCATGTTATCAGCAATGATATCCTCTGCCCTCACTTCTTCTCCCCTCATAATAGAATGTATGAGTATGGCCCTTGCAATAGTGATTTCAGATTTGTTCCCCGTTGGAACAAGGGAATGTATGATGAACTCTTGCCAACCCTTAGCTAGTGGATATAGTTCAGTCCTCCTTAGTTGGATGGGGACTGCTTGTTGGCTTGAGCTTAATCTCCAAGTTGCTCCCGGTATGCACAAATCTGCCAAGACCTCATCAAGCCTTTGGTCTGTGGCTTGACGAGTCTTATAGTCCGTTTCTGCCCCTATTGTTTCAGCCTTGAATCTCTTGACTGTCCGAATATTTTCCGGAGAGAAATCAACTGCAATTCCCCTTACAAAACTCTTGTAAGGGAGCTGTTCAGCATTAGCTACCTCCTCATCTAAAACTGCAGCATTGGCGTAGAATTCTTGGACTAGCAGCTTACTAATTCCCGTCGTAGGGGCTGCTAGCCTTCTCCATCCCCTCAAAGCAATCTATTCCTTAATCTGTGGGTATTCATCATCGTCGAGGTTGAATCCCACCTCCGGAATGACCTTCTTTCTCCTCACATGTGCTTCGAAAATTGTTGGTTGAACTCCTTCCTAAAGCGATGGTCATCAAGAACATTGGCAGGGGTTAAAGATGAGGCCATGTTAATGGTTGAATGGAGGCTGCCTACACCAAACTTAAATGGTTGGTTGTCCTCAAGCAACTTTGAATCTGAAAAAAGGATGAAAAAGAGGTGTAATGCAAAGTATACTAAGTGCAAAATTGAAATAGAAAATGTTAGAAGTGATGAACTAGATGTGGGCTGAAGTATAGGCGCGGGGCAGGGGTGGGAACAGGGGTTTGGGGCTGTGTTTGGGAAGGTTGGGCGTCGGGCTAGAGCTTGGAAGTGCAGAAGTGGTTGTGTTAGTGTTTAGGAAGTAAAGTGTTGTGTTTGAGTGAGCGTGTATGCTATTGGAGTGAGTTTGAGTGGGTTGTGAGTGGTGTTTAGGGGGTTTAAATAGAGGTATGAGGGTAGGGTTTAGTGGGTAAGGGTGTATTTGATTGGTGGAGTTTGATTCCTAGGGATCCGTGTGGGATTTATTAGTGTGAACACGCCCAAACGTGGTCTAGGCATGGGAATCCCGTGTGCAGTCCGTGTTTCCACGCTTAGGCGTGGAGTGCCACGCCTAGGCATGGCTGTCACATGTCCCTGGAAATGGTTGGGACGCCTAGGCATGGAGTGTCATGCCTAGGCTTTTGAGGATAAGGGTTAGTTATTGGATAGGACGCCTAGGCATCAATGTGGATGCCTAGGCGTGGATGGTGTGGTGGTCAGGGTGGGTTGGTCACACCTAGGCGTTGGCTTGGACGCCTAGGCATGGTGGTTATGGTGGCAAGGGTGGTGTGGGGTAAAAAGGGCCACGCCAAGGCGTGGAGGGTCACGCCTAGGCATTAGTGGTTTGGAGGCAAGGTGAGGTTGGGCTACAAGGCTGACGCCTAGGCGTTGGTTTACAAGCCTAGGCGTGGAGGACTTCTTCCATAACCCTGTAATACCTGAAATTTAGCAAAATCAACCATGTTAAACCAATGTTAGTGGAATTTCAATCAATAATCAATGTTATGAACTTAAGATGCCATGTTTGGGTGATATGATGGACACCAAACTTAATTTGTGAAATTAGAGTGACAAAATGCAAACTAAGCATGCAAGAAACCTAATAACACCAAACTTAGTTTGAGAATCTATGTTCTAATAGTTGCTATATGCACTATATGCAATACCAAACTTAAAAATTGATTGTAGGATTGAAAAACTCCCTGTTGGCTGCAATTTTTGCAGCCTAGGCTTCCTCATTGTTGAATATAATGGTTGTTTGCTTCCTAAATTTTCTGCAATGCACCAATCTAAGCTCCCTTCTTATCCCTACTGTAATGCTTGGCAGCTTATCCATTAGCCTTCATGCACCATTCTTCTCTTTGTTTCATATTTTGTTAAATACCACCAAGCATATATAATATAATGACATAACTAAGCTTAAACATAAGTAAAAGGATATATAGGATGGGTTCCCTCCCATAGTACAAGGGATTTGAAAGCTGCCCGGATCTTTCATTTTAGGAGGTAAATTGCTTTGTGTGACAGCACTACACTCATTTCCCAATTGTATGGTTTCTTCTTCTCTCCAACTTCTTTTCTTGGAGATTAGATCTTTCATGAACTTGGCATAGAGTTGCATTTGCTCCAATGCTTCAGCAAAAGGAATATTGATCTGCAATTTTCGAAAAACTTCAAGAAAGTTAGAAAACTGTTTATCTTTTACCTCTTTCCGTAGTTGTTGAGGGAAGGGTATGTTATCCTCTTTCTTTGCTAGTTTTTTTGCTAGTTTTTGGGCTGGTTTTTCTGCTGGTTTTTGCTGCTGCAATTTTGCTTCCCTTGTTGCATCTTCTTTGCCTTTTTCCATGGTTGGTTGCACATTCACCTTGTTGCTTACATCTTCAAGAGCTCTTCCACTTCTAAGGGTTATTGCCTTGCATTCCCCCTTAGGATTGTCTTCGGTATTACTTGGAAAAGCATTAGGCAAAGTAGTAGATAGTTGCTTAGCTATTTGCCCCAATTGAAGACTCTTGATTTCTGAAATTTGCTCTATCTTCTTCAATGAAATTGTTGGTGCTTTGTACAAAACCAGCTGTGGTCAATGTAAGTTTCTCTAAAGCGGCTTCAAAAGATGTAGATGATGTTGGTTTGGCTGAGGTACATGAGGGATCATAGGTTGTTGTGGAAAAGGTGGTTGAAAAGGTAGTCCTTGAAATGGTGGATAAGGTGGACGTTGTTGGAAGTTGTTGTTGTTCTTTGGATTTTGGTTTCCTCCCCAACCTAGATTAGGGTGATTCCTCCATCCGGGATTAAAGGTGTTAGAATATGGATCATAGGGCTATTTTTGTTGGTTTTCCAAGTAGTTAGCTTGTTCCATTGATGGTTCATCCCTTAGAAGGCAGCAATGTTGATTTTCATGAGGACCCCCACCAAGATTACATGTTGTTGGTGTCTCTATTTGAGTACCCATGGCTGAAACTTCTAACTTTTCCAACTTCTTGTTCAATGTAGTGAGTTGTTGAGCCATAGCCTTGTTTTGTGTGAGAAAGGCATCCATATTATCAACCTCCATAACTCCCCTCTTCATGTTTCTATCCGAGGTGAACATATATTGGTTGTTAGCTATTAACTCAATAAGCTCCATAGCTTCCTCCAGAGTCTTCAATTGTAGAGAACCACCGGCCGAAGAATCTAAAAGAATCCTTGAAGTGTTGGAAAGACCATCATAGAATGTTTGTAGTTGTAACCACTCCGGATACATGTTGATAGGGCAGCGCCTAATCATATCTTTATACCTCTCCCATGCTTCATAGAGAGATTCACTATCCTTTTGTGCAAAGGATTGTATGTCATGCCTTAACTTTGCAAGCTTTTGTGGGGGAAAGAACTTTGACAAGAAATTGCTTACTAACTCTTCCCATGTAGTGATACTTCCTTGAGGTTGTGCATTTAACCATTGCTTAGCTTTATCCCTTAAAGAGAATGGAAAAATCCTAAGCTTTATAGCATCCGATGTAACTCCATTGCACTTGAGTGTATCACAAATGTGCAGAAAAGTAGCTATGTGCAGATTTGGGTCTTCTTGTGAATTTCCATAGAATTGTACTTGTTGAACTAGCTGAATTAGAGAAGGTTTCAGCTCAAAATTGTCAACTCACAACTAGTGGTGCTAGGTATGGTGTAATCCCCAAGTGTTCTCCTTTGCTCATTTCCATGTACCGCATCCATTTTGTTTTGCTCTACTTCCTCAATAACTTGATTCACCACTTGTTGTTTTGCCTTTTTCTTCAATTTTCCAAGTGTTCTTTCGATTTCCGGATCAAAATCAATGGCTTGTTTATCACGGTTTCCTTGCATACAAGCAACTAAAACACAACAAGAAAGAAAATGGGGTTTTCCAACGTCAAAGTGAAGGAATCCCCTGTTAAATCCAAAAAAGAAAGAAAAAGATCTATCTCAAAGAACTCTAATAAAAGTATTGTTAACGAAAGCCTCTCCCCGGCAACAGCGCCAAAAACTTGATGCAAGAAGATCTTTTCAAACAAAACAAACAAGATATCTCAATATTTCGGCAAGTGAATAGGATCAAGTAGTACCACTAAAGAGTGGGATATCATTCCCACGAGGAAAGGTGCATCAATCAATACTTCCTAGACAATTCTTTAAGTAGATCAAAGCTTTTAACAAAGAATTAATGCACACTATACTAAAGAATCATGCAAAACATGGAAGAAGTGGACATAAACATGCAAGAACATAAATCTTTAAACTATTAACAACTATGAACATATAAATGCAACTAATGAAAATGAAAGATTCAATAAAAGCAAACAAGATTAAGGGATAGGAGATATTCATAAACACAACTTCATAATCCAATATCAACAACTATTTTTCTGCAAGTCATACCTACAACAATTCACCATGAACCCTAGTATAACTAAATCCTAATCTCTTAGAAATCTAGTTTCTTTTCAACCTATCTAATCATCAATCTCTTGACTAATCAAACAAGCAAAAAGATAATGCACACATCATGATTTAAACCTCTAACAACCAACAAGATCCACGGAAAGAATTAATATGTCACATATTCAATCACATGCAAACCTCATATATTCATCAAAGATTCTAATACATATCAAATCACATGCCTATCTCTAGGTCACATAAAGAAATATGGAATGATTCTTGATAATGTTTGAATGCCTATTCTCTCGAACTCAACAATTCAAAACATGAAAGATCGATTATTCGTCATCAACCGAATCTTTAAACATTCATGACAAAGAATCAAACAAGATGTAAATCAATCATCTATGTGATAGAAATTCAGATTCATATAATGGCACATAGATTCAAAACATCATCTCTAATGCAAAGAACACACATGAAAGATCATTCTTGAACTAGTTTATGCTATCAAGATCAATGACAGACCAAATTTCATGTCACTTATCCAATCAAACATCAACAAAGACAATGCATAAACCATCAAATAATATGTTTAATCTCATGACTAGTATAGAAACTAAACCAAAAGTAAGAACCAATTATACTTCTCGGTTATCTTGATCCTTGAATTGATGAACAAGAAGAATCCTTTGAATAATTAGTAGAAACTTGCAGATTTAAATATATTATTGGATTAATCCATTGGCTTGATAGAATAGAGCTCCTCTTCCTTAATCTTCAAGAGAGTTTAGCCACTCATGATGATGAATGACTTCAAGAAATGTATGAAGGTGGTTCTTGAATGCATGAACATTCAAAGAACTTCAAAGAAAGTATAGAAAAGATAGAATCTTGAAAAAAAAGAATGTAGAACTGAATTGCCTCTTTACTAAATTGAAATGAAAGTTACAACAAATTGATGGAAAACTTCAAAGAAAACTAGTACTAAAAACTAGAGAGAAACTAAGGATGAATTCTCTCCTAAACTCTATGAATGAAAAAGTATGATCTAATGATATCTAAGTGATTCTAGGAATGATGAATAATGTGAAGTTTTCCATCTATATATAGGTTTACAAAATGGATAAATGAATTACAAATGCATTGGAAATGAAATTCCAATTCTGCCCAAAACAGAGTGTTCCCATGCCTAGACTTTGGCTTCCACACCTAGACTTTGGCTCTGGCGCCTAGGCGTGGGTCTTGGATGGTCAAGGGATGCCTAGGTGTTGGTGTGGCGCCTAGACTTTGAGCTTGGGATGCTTGGCCATGCCTAGGCGTTGGCTTTGAGTGCTCCTGGAGGCTTGGTCTGTGCTTGGCCACGCCTAGGCATTGTTGTTTGGTCTCAGGTCCTGACTTGGACGCCTAGGCGTTGAGTTCCATGCCTAGGCGTGGGGCTCTGGCCAAAAATGCTTCAAAACTCTGTTTCTTGCTCCTCAAGCTTCCTTTATCCATTTTTCCTGTAATTTAACAATAAAATACTCAAAGTACCAATGTTTTCTCATATTTAAACATGTACTAACATTTTATCCTTTTCTTTTTGCCAATTTTATCATGATTCTAAGTTAATTAGATGAAGAATACAACATGAATTAGGAGAGTTTATCTACAATGATGATCATGCATCAGCGATGCGCGAAAAAATATTTAAATTTATTGTGATATATATAATAGGATTTATAAACATATTTGTATAAGCTATAGTGATTAAAAAATATAAATTATTTTAATATTATAATTGTTAATAATTATCTAATACATGGAAAATGAATATTATTTCAAAACAAATTATAGCATAACTAAATATAACATATTAATAATGAAAAATGAATAGTATATTTATTGAAAAATTAAAGTAGAAATTAATTTTCTATAAAAATATGTTATCTTAATATCTTTCTTCGATCGTTGTTAGACTCATTTCATTGTTCGATGGGAAAAAAATTATATCATGTGGATGAAAATCATCTCTAATAATTATTAAGTGTTCAAAATAAATTATAATTTTTTTAATATCAATTTTTTTACATACCAAGAACACTCTAAATATCACAATTTCATACCAAAAAAGTACTTTCTTATTCTTGAAAATGTTGATATGCAAACTTTATTTGGTGTTTGACGCAAATTGATTTGTTTGAAGTCCATTGATTCATCCTAAGGATAATCACAATCATGATCACGTCATCGTGGTACTTTCTCCTCCTGCTCGTCGAAAGATTCATCAATTCTTCCATGTTCAAACCTACATAATCAACATAAATAAATTAAAACGAAGATAGTCAAACAATTCTGAAGTAGAGAACTGATATTATAGTACGTGACAATTATGAACACAAACATTAAAAAAAATTAAACCAAAATTGATAAAACATGTCTTTATATGTCACTATTGAGAGAGAGGGACGAGAGAGATGGAAAAGAAAAAGAATGAGTCACTATTGGAATAAGAGTGATTTATGCTCTAGCTTTAATTGTAATGCATAAATAATAAATAAGAACAATGAAGAGGCCTAGAGTTTATTGTATGATACGAGGCTATGTTAGCAATTGAGAGGATATGGTTTGTGAGCACTAAATATTATGCCATTTGTTAAATATATTGACATGACATTCTAATAGAGAATTGAGATACTAAGATGGAATAAGAAACTACATTGGTTTCTTTTTTTATATATTATAAATAAATAAATAGAAATATATTCTAATGAGACTAACAATATAAAAGTTTCAAAAAAGACATAAATATGTAGTTCTAAAAAAGACATAAATATGTATGTTATTGTATATTCTTCCATGACTATCGTGTTAATAACCTAGTTGCATTTTACGTGACTTTTCATTAGAAAAGTAATAGATACATGTAATAAATAATGAATAATCTATGGCAATTAATTGAGGAGAATTAAGAGACTCTACTAAGTAAAAGACTTTTGCATTTTATGTGACTTTAGGGGGTTGTGATTGTTGAATTGTGCCATTTGTGTCAATTTGATGACATGGCATTCTAATAGTACCTTGAGATCCTAAGATTGAATGTGGAGTTACCTTGGTTTCTCCTTTTATATATTATAAATAGATTTATAAGATCTCATCCCACTTGGTGCCTTGATATGTTTGTTAGTGTATTTCAGGCCTTTAGAGATTGAGAAATGATTGGAAAAGACTAAAGAAGGCATTGGAAGCAAAGGATTCCTAAAGAAGAGCTCAAAAGAGAGATTCTGTCCCAGCATAAGTTGCGCATGCAACAGTTAAAAGTTGCCCACGCAACTTTGTAGGGAGAAATAGTTGCGCACGCAACAATTAAAAGTTGCCCATGCAACTTTACAGACAGAATTAGTTGCGCACACAACAATTAAAAGTTGCGCACACAACAATTGAAGTTACCCATGCAACTTGGCAGCGCTGCAGCTCTTTAAATGAAGGCCAGAATTGGAATTTCAAGCTTCCGAGCCAAGGCCAAGCCATTTTGAAGGCCCAATTCGACCTATATATGGAGGGAACAGTTGAAGCACAAGAGAGATACCACCCATTAGGATTTTAGATATTTTTGGGGAGGTTTTGGGAGAGTTTTCCATCTCTCTCATTTTCTCCCCTTTGTTCTTCATTGTTCTTCATTTCTCTTCCAATTTCCAGCCACGCTAGCCATAGCTTTTACTTTAATTTTGTGTTTGAATGTTTGTTTAATTATACTCTTGTTCAATTAATGCAATCTTCACTTGTTTCTTTCATGATGTTTAGATTTTATACACACTAAGTGTTTGATAAAATGCTTAGTTTAGTTTTAGAGTAGCGTTCTTGTGTCTTGGTCATGGGTTGAAGTGTGGATGATCTTAGCCACTAATCCCTAAGGATAAGAATGGGTTAAGGCCAGGGTTAAAACTGTTCCGTTAACGCTTGGCTTTTGCTAGTGATGAGTGGACCTTAATGAGTTGAACATGATGGATTATTCTCATTCCAAAGACCATGGTCCTTCGCATTAGTCAAGTAGCCTAGGAACTTCGGAAAAGGGTTAATTCCACCCATTCGACCATTTGACAGAGTGGGTTTTGTGCTTTACGTGACAACCATTCATAATTGGGATTAGTGGTGATCGTAGGGACACATTATACTTCAAATCAAGACCAAGCACCTTTTATTATCATCAGTTCTATTTATCTCTTTCTCACTCTTGCTCTTAACTCTCACCATTACAACCCAATATTTTCACAACCAAACACAAGTCATAATATTTCAATTTATAGGGAGAATCACCCAAGTTCAATACTTGGTACTTTTAACTTGTTGCAAGCTTTGTGACACCTTTTTTTTAAATCTGCACGAAACTCTCATAGTTGGTTCCGAACTATTTGTAACGAATTCCTGTTTTGAAAATTAAGAGATTCTGAACCAGCCTTGGGAGCGCCGTCAGATTTTTGGCACTGTTGCTGGGGAATTAAAAACATGTGCGCTTATTTTTGGTTGTTTGTGAATGTTAATAGTGTAAATAGTCTGTTTGTTTGATTTTTAGAGTAGTTATTTTATTTGTTGCTTTATCTGTTGCTGGGCATTTTTTGAGTGAAGCAGGGAATGTAGCTATCAGGGATGTTAACCAAGGCTTGAGTAAACAAATGATGGAGGAAGCTTACTTTTACAATCAAGGATACACTCCATGGAATCCTCCACCCTACCAACATCATGCTCCTCAATACAATGCATACCAATCCAATGGATATGGTGATGCATATTATGGATATGAAGATCTTTCGCCACCATACCCCCCGTCTCAAAATTGCATCGAAGATGCTCTTCAGCTATTATGTCAGGAAAGGAAAGAACTTTGGGAAGCCCAAAAACGAATCGACGATCTAGTGACCACCTTACAACAGAGTGTAATTCATTTTGTGCTCCAATCTTCAAATAGTAACTTCAACAACACCTCAATTGCCTGCCAACCTTTAAACTCAGACCTCCCCTCTCGATCACTGTCAAATCCATGGGGAAGCATTGGTACTTTGGTTTTATGCACTAACCAAGAAGGAAGGGAGGATACATTACTAAATGAAGAGGATGTTGAATGAGGATGTTGAATGCCCTAATCATGAAGAGGTGCATGAATGCCAAGAAGAGGTTGAAGAGGAAAATGCAAATCAAGAGGCGGAAGATGTTAATCAAGAGTTGAAAGACAAGGATAAAGAGTAAAAGGGGATGGAGATTGTTCATTCCGCTTCATCTGAAGCAAACTCTCCCAAGTTACCATCCGAATTGAACTTCGACTGGGTAAATCCTTTTGACATGAATTTTCTTGGCCCACAACACTATAGGTTGTTGGAGACGGATGGTCAACTTAAAACTCTTTGTGGGGTGTTGGACAAAAAGGAAGAGGACTCCGCAGAGTTAGGATCATAATTCAAAGCCTATAGTGGATATCGTCACAAGCTTCACAACAATAGAGCCAAGGTTAGAGCATTGAGTTCGAAGAAGCATTTGGGACCTTGGCAATTTCAAGAAAAGCTTGTAGATTCACAAAATAATGGGTGGACTAACCAAGTTTGGGATCCCGGGAAGAGCTATATGAGTCAACACTTTTGGGGACTTATTACCTGTTTGGGGGTTCTTGAAAACTTAATATACATGATTTGTGATGTCAGAAATCCTTGCGGAATTCGGACTTCAACCGGCAAGTGCACCGGATCGTATTAAGTAATAAAATAATGAGTAGAATATCGTCCGACGAGGATTAATAGATTGAACAATAATGTTTAATGAAATTCTTTAATTATAAAATTAATAATAAAATAGATTAGGATGAATTTAAAGATCAACAGGCTTAATAAAAATCTAAATTAACAAAACTAGCATGCAAAATTTCTAAGATTCACAAGGCAGGGAAGAAATCATAAATAACAAGAATAATTCAATAATAAAGGGAAAAAATCTAAATTAACAAAACTAGCATGCAAATGGCAAGGACAGTAACGTGGAATGATTCAGAAAGCTAACAATCACAATAACAAGAATAATTCAATAATAAAGGGGATCAAGGACTCAGAGATATTTTCCATGCAACTTATCCTAATTCAATTCCACTTTTCTTCTAACAGAGGAAGATCACAATTTATCGAATCCAAATTTAATTAAATCCTAATCTCTTAGTGATTTAATTTCCTTTAATTCAATTAATTATCAATCTCTTAAATTACTGATTAAATGAAGGGATCAGATTAGATTTCCAGATTTAACTTCACAAATTCCTAATTTCTTTATCTCTAAATAAATCAAGATTAAGTGATCAACAAATTCAATTTCACGTTGAACTAAATAGTTTCTCAGCTACTGAAATTCAAACAAGTAAAGAACAAGATTACCTCTCAATAATCTTGATCCAAAATGAAGAATACGTATGAATCTGATGAATAAACGTGACTTACAGTGAAGAAAATATGAGAATTGAATTGATCAGGTATGCATGGATGAAACAGAGCCCTTCATCCTTAATCACAGAGTACTTAGCTACGCATTGTCATGACTAACATCAAAGAAAAACTACGAGAATTCATAAACTTAGTAGTCACTGAGCAAGAACTCCAAACGTGACTTACAGAGAAACAGATCTGGAAAATACTAACTAGGGTAGCAAAATTTTTCAATTCTGTGGCTATTAATACTAAACCCTAACCCTAAAAATTCTAAGAGTCTTCTGCAGCTTAGTTACACGTTCTGAGCATGGTAAGGTCTTGGGCTTGGATGAAAGGCCACGTTTGGGCCAAGTCTGGAACTTGGTCCAAACGTGGCTTGCTGCTGACGTGGCTTGCTGCTGATGATGCTCCCGGGTTTTGTTAAGTCACGTTTGGCCCACATTGGCGACGTGGTCCAAACATGACTTGAGCTAGCTTGGGAAGGCTTGGGTGAGCTTGGATGGGCCACGTTTGGCCCACATCTAGGCGTGGTCCAAACGTGGTCTTGTGGAGCTTGTTGGGCCTTGGGGAGCTCTCCTTGAGTCACGTTTGGTCCACGTTAAGGCGTGGTCCAAATGTGACTGGCTGAGTATGAGGCTGAGCTTGGGAACCTTGGGAGGGCCACGTTTGGCCCACGTTGAGGCGTGGTCCAAACGTGGCTTGTGATGCTTGAGGATTGCGAGTTGAGGCCTTGTTGAGCCATGTTTGGCCCACGTTGAGGCGTGGTCCAAACGTGACTTGCTGTTGCTTGAGGGAAGTTGGGCTTGTCCTTGAGTGGGTCACGTTTGGCTCACGTTTGGAACGTGGCCGAAACGTGACCCTGTGTGTCCAATTCTGTTCTGCTTTTTCCTCTGCAAGCTTTTTCAACCTCTTTGCTCTCTTTTCTTCATTTTCTGCAAATAATCAACAGAATTCTCAAAATATCTAATTGATTAAAGATTTGCCAAATTATATTGAGTATCAAGCTGATTATCTACTAAATTATGTACTAATCTAATGAGAAATACCCTTAATGATGCTTAGTCATCAGAACACCAAACTTGAAGTCTTGCTTGTCTTCAAGCAAATTACCAGATTATGTGTTCAATCTCCCTGTTAATTAAATGGGTACTTGGTTCAAGCATCAAACTATTGCTAATTCTCATCTTCCTTTGACCTTCGAATATTTGTAACTTAGAAGGTTTGTTTTCTTCAGAATCCATTGATTTGATAACACTGTGCTTAACTTTTTCTTTCCTTTTTTTTTTCTTTGAGTTCGTTCCCTCCTTTGGATGGGATTTTGACTCTTACTGTCTTGTCTCGAGTCAGCAATTTAGGATAAGCTTTCGATCGACAATCCCGAACCATTCGGCTCAAGTTGCCAGGTATTGAAGCACCCATCGGATCTAATAACTCTAGCCTCTCCTCGACACATTTCAGCACAAGCATTTAGCCTTTGGGTATCTTTTTATATGTATATTTTTCTTTTTCACCCCTTTTTGGCCATTGATACTTCAGAGTCTTTCACAACTTAGGCACTTCACTCAGTTTATTTCACAGTGTCATCAAGTCAATAATTTCTTACTTTCAAACTTTCTTAGATACTAAACATTCTCAAATGTCAAGTTTCAGAAAATCAACATAGTTATCACCTATCCCTCTAGTCCAGCACTATATTAACCAAGATGAATTCATTATTTTTTTTCATTGAGGACAGTACAGGATTCTAACTGATGTTGGTACAATAGCTTCACTAAGGATAGATCTTGCACATGTACTCAACATTTATTTTCAATTGAAAAGAGAGAATAGAGAGATAACAATGATAAAGGAAAATGAGTAAGAAGGAATAAGACCACCTCAATCATTATCTGAATTTGCATTCTGATCTCTGGGGACATCTACTGCCGGAGGGTCTTGTTGTCCTGCTGCTGATGTTGATCCCTCAGGTGGCCAAGGGCGTAACATCCCTTCAAACAATGGCTTCCCTGCTCGGAAATTATTCCTGATCGCTCCAGGAATTTTTGAATGTGTGATTTGAACAAGACTTGGGAAACCTTGCTAAAGTCCAAAATGAGTGTACATGTTTCCTGCTTGAGAGTCTAATGAATAGCTCAACACAACCTGATTTATCTGATTTAGCTTTGCTTTATTCTCCTCTTGACCAGTGTGTACTTTTCCCATATGAGTGGAAAACTTTTTCCATTGATTCATGACCTCTTTATGCATCTTCTCTTCCTCCTCTTGAAACAATTGAAATTGTTCCTTCTGCTGTGCTTGGTAACTTCTCACATCCTGGTGGAATTACTGTTGTTCCACTCAGATATCTTTCTGCCTTATTTCCAAGTCTTGGAGGTGAAGCCCATAAGCAGCTTGTTGGGCTAGGATGTTATCATAGAATTCTGTCTGAGTCTTGTTGAGATTTGCCATGTCTTCTTGTAATTGGCCCCATCCATAACCTTGGGGCATATTAGCAGCGTTAGCTAGCTGCTCTTGTTGAAAGTATGGCTGAACAGGAGGATATCTGAGATTTTCCATCACTGTACTTGTGATGGGTCTTGCTTTGGGCACAGCTTCAGCAGGTCCTGAAGCTAAGTAAGGTACCTCCATTTCTTCATAGAGACGTGGAATGATATTATGAAAGGCCAAAGGAGGTTTGGTTGCATGGAGTTTAGTGATGATGTTTATCATAGCATCCACTATGATTTTCTCAGCCCGAACCTCTTGGCTAGACATGATGCAATGAATAAGCACCGCCCTGTTAAGTGTGACCTCTGATTGATTTGTGGTTAGCAAGATGTTGTGGATGATAAATTTGTGCCAACCTCTTGCTATTGGATTTAGGTCACTTCGCTTCAGATAAAGAGGATTATTTTGAGCCTGATGCATGAGCATCATTGTAGATATATTCTCCTAATTCATGTTGTATTCTTCATATAATTAACTTAAAATCATGTAAAATTGGTAAATATGTTAGAATATGCTAGTACATGTTTAATTATGATAAAACATATGTACTTTGAGTATTCTATTATTAATTTACAGGAAAAATGAAAAAAAGGAAGCTTGGGAAGCAAAAGAACAGAAAAAAGAAAGGAAGAGCACAAAATAGAGAAGTCTGGGCACCAAACATGACTACCCACGCCTAGGCATCAGCAGCCACGCCCAGGCATCCAGGATCAGCATCCAGGACCTTGACAGCCAAAGTACAGGCGTGGGAGCCCAAAGTACAGGCGTGAGAACCAAAGTACAAGTGTGGGAACCCAAAGTACAGGCGTGGGAACCCAAAGTACAGGCGTGAGAACCAAAGTACAGGCCTTGGGGACCAAAGTACAGGCGTGGCAACCCAAAGTATAGGTGTGGGAACCCAAAGTACAGGCGTGGGACATCTGTCTTCAAGTATCCAGAGTCAAGTTTCAAGCATTGGCCCACGCCTAGGCGTGGAAGCCAAAGTCTAGGCGTGGAGCACTCTGTTTTGGGCAGAATTGAAAATTTCATTTCCAATGCATTTGTATTTCATTTATCCCTTTTGTAAACCTATAAATAGACGGAAAACTTTACATTAGACATACTTAGACATATCTTTTGATACATACTTTACACATTATTTTTAGGAGAGAATTCATCTCTTGGTTTTCTCTTAGTTTTAGTTCTAGTTTTCTTTGAAGTTTCCATCAAGTCTTGTAACTTTCAATTTCCATTTAGTAAAGAGGCAATTCAGTTTTCTACCTTCTTTTCTCTCAAGATTCTATCTTTTCCATACTTTCTTTGAAGTTCATTGAATGTTCATGCATTCAACAACCACCTTCATACATTTCTTGAAGTCATTCATCATCATGAGTGGCTAAACTCACTTGAAGATTAAGGAGAAGGAGCTCTATTCTATCAAGCCAATGGATTAATCCCATAATATATTCAAATCTGCAAGTTTCTACCAATATTCAAAGGATTCTTCTTGTTCATCAATTCAAGGATCAAGATAACCGAGAGGTATAATTGGTTCTTACC
>JASCZI010121976.1:3189-14355 GCA_036250425.1 Stylosanthes scabra | reverse complement strand
ATCAGCTTCTTCTTTATCTGCCTTCAACATAGTCGATTCATCAAATGTAACATTTCTGCTGACAATGATCTTCTTTGTGTCTAGACACCAAAGGCGATATCCTTTGGCTCCAGAACTAAACCCCATAATCAGTTGCATGTTTTCCCGACCATACCTCCAAAGGTGTTCTATTGTTGATTGCAGATGATGGCAAGCGATTAACAAGATGTTGTGCATATCTTACAGCCTCAGCCCAAAACTGTCTGCCTAACCCAGCATTAGACAGCATGTACCGAACTTTCTCCACCAATGTCTTGTTCATACGCTCTGCCACCCCATTTTGTTGTGGTGTATGTCTGATTGTGAAGTGTCGAACAATACCATACTTCTGACAAACCTCCTGGAATGGATCGCTCTTGTATTCTCCACCATTGTTTGATCGGAGAACTTTTATCTTCCTTCCTGTCTGGTTTTCAACTTTGGCTTTCCAACCAAGGAAAATCCCAAGCACTTCATCCTTAGTCTTCATCGTATACACCCAAACTCGTCTGGAAAAATCATCAATAAAAGTGACAAAGTAGTGGCGTCCTTCAAGAGACGGTGACTTTGAAGGCCCCCACACATCAGAATGCACGTAATCCAGAATACCCTCAGTATCATGGATAGCAGTGCCAAATCTCACTTTCTTCTGCTTTCCCATTATGCAATGCTCACAAAAATCTAACTTACAGGCTTTGAAGTTCTTAAGCAATCCCTATTTAGCTAGAGTTTGCAAGGCCTTTTCACCAGCATGTCCCAAACGCCTATGCCACAACTTTGTTGCTTCTGCGTCCTCATTGTCATTGGAAGGTATTGTTGTAACTGCTGCTACTGTCCCAACAATTGTACTACCTTGATAGTAATACAAATTGTTTATTCGGATTCCTTTCATCACCACGACTTTTCTGAATTTTGCTGTGAGAATTCCATTTTTCATTTTCACTACTAAGCCATCTGACTCAATGGCCCCAAGTGAAATGAGATTCTTCTTCAAACTTGGTACGCATCGAACATCTTCCAATGTCTTGGTGGTTCCATCATGATTCCTCAACTTTATTGAACCTATCCCTGCTGTCTTACATGGGACATTGTTTCCCATATAGACCACTCCACCATTTAGCTCTTCAAAATTAAAGAACCATTCTCGAACTGGTGACATATGGTAGGTGCAGCCTGAATCCAAAATCCACTCATCTGAGGGGATTGTTGTTGATGATACGACCAAAGAGTGATCTGATTCATCACACTCATACTCAGCAATGGATGACACGTCTGAAAAATAGTCTGAATCATTGTTCTCAAACTCAGCAACAGATGATTCGGCTGACGAGTAGTCTGTCAAGTCATCATTCTCAGTCTCAGCAACTGATGATATATCTAAAGAGTAATCAGATTTATCATCTTCAAATTCAGCAACGGATGAAACCTCCAATGAGTAATCTGAACCGCCATTTTCGAACTCATCAAAAGTTGTTACTACTAACGAGTAATCTGAGTCATCATTTCTGAACTCAGCTACATTTGCATTTTCAGGTGCTTTCCCTTTGGATTTCAACTTTGGACAGTCTTTCTTCCAGTGCCCTTTCTCACGACAGAAAGCACACTCATCTTTGGCAACTCTGGCTTTTGACTTCGATCTACCTCTTCTATTCTTTGATTGATTTTTCTGGCGTCCTCTTACCACCAATGCTTCATCTATAACTGCTTGTTTGTTGAGCTTCTTCTCCTGATGCCTTATCTCATGACTATATAAGGCGGAACAAACACCATCAAGGGATACACTTTCCTTACCATGAAGTAATGTGGTCTTCAAATGCTCAAACTCATCGGGGAGCGATGACACCTACATTAACGCCAAATCTTCATCATCAAACTTCACATCCAAATTCAACAGATCTGCTACTAACTGATTAAAAACAGTTATATGTTCATTTAAAGAAGTACCTGACCGGTCTGAACAATCTCTTCTTCTTGAGGAGTTTATTCTGACCACTCTTTTTCAGAAATTTATCCTCCAAAACCTTCCATAGTTTATGAGCAGAAGTCTCATTTTTTGCTGCATACTTCTGTTCTCTGGACAAACACGATCTGATTGTTCCGCACGCCAACCGGTTGATTGTACTCCAGTCTTTCTCATCAATATTATCTGGTTTCTTTCCTTCAATAGCGATGTCTAGACCTTGTTGAAACAAAGAGTCTAGCACTTCGCCCTGCCACATGCCGAAATGACCTGTGCCATCAAATATCTCCACTGCTAACTTTATCTTTGACAATTGAAATCTAGCCAAAGGATCGGTTGAAAGTACTCCACTCGAAGTGGATTTTGTTTCACTTGACGAAGTATCATTTTTCGGTGGATTTGATGCTGCCATTTCAACTCAAAAGAATAGTATTCAATATAATACAAAACAGAGCCTAGGACGAACCTAAAGCTCTAATACCAATTTGTTGCGGAAACGTGGATAATTTCAATACAAATCAATCCTATGAGCTTTACTATTATAGTAATTCCCAGGACAGATTGGATGAGGCAAAATCAAGTCCCACTTAAACCCGGTCTCCTTAGACAGAATTTTATTATCAATAAAATTCCCAGGAAAGGTCGGAGGGGAGAGATCAGTCTCACTAATTCCAACCTCCTTAGACAGAACTACTACTACAGTATTACTCTACAAATATTTCTATCCAATAACCCACTAACAATATATATTGAATACTAAATAAAATAACACAGATAAATAAATAAATGACAATAAAAGAGAGAAAGGAAAGAACACACCAATTGATAACGGAGTTCGGCCAATTTTTTCCTATGTCTCCGATCAGCACTACTTATAGCTGATCTCTTTAATATGTGAATATATAGAAGAGATTACAATTTTGGGATAAATATATATGGGAATCATGGGTTCTTTATATAGAACCAAACTCCCACTCCCCTTAACATATTTGGTCGATGTGGGGCAAAACTAAGCCACTACCATCACCATTTACAGATAAAACAAGCAACATTGTTGGCCGTGTTTTGTATGCCACACCCGTGCGCATTTGGAGCAATGCCACTGGCAATGTCGCCAGCTTCGTCACCTCCTTCTCTTTCGAGATGTGTGATTACATTAATAACTAATATTTTTAAATAAATAAAGATTCAATAATTCTATGTAAACAAGGGATTTTTGCTAATCAAATCATTTATTTTTGTACTGCATAGAAGTCTATTTCGATATCAAATAGAACTTTATTTATATGCAACTTTTTATACTATTTGACACCGAAATAATATTCAATTTAGCATAAAAATAAATTACTTACTTGAACTTAATTAATCAAAATCACTTGTTGGATACCCATAAACACCAACACCAGAACATACATTATATATGTGTGTCTCTTAGTGAATTAGTTTCAGCTTTGTTTGTCTGTGGTTAATTAAGGTTGTATGAATGTACCATGTACGGTTCAATATTCCCACTAATCACGTAATCAAGCTTGAATAAAGTTGCAACATCATCATCACTACTCAGTTGCAACCAGTTCGTACGTTCTAATACCTTCGTAGGGTTCTATATATCTACCTTAGCCTCACTACATACCCTAAACTACAAGGTGACTCACTCCATCACCTTCAACTACTCATGATTGATCAAGGGAACAACTTTGAGTTAAACAACTCAAAATTAGTAGTTGTCAAACCATTTGTTAGAACATCTGCCATTTGATCAATTTCAGGAATATATGAATAACATGCAGTTGCTTAGCTAGAAGCCTAGAATTAATTAATACATTCCCTCACAAAATGAAGATCCTCATCGAGGTGCTGAGTTCGGTTATATATGTAGCACTAGGTTTGCAGTAAAAATAACTGCATTTAGATTAGCACAAAATATAGTTGGAATAGTTATTAATGTAAATAACTGCTTCTTATTTACATTAATAATCTCATACTAAAGAAGTGTAATTATGCCCAAAAAAAATTGTACCAAGTCACTACTTTTGGCATTGCAATTGGAGAATTTAATTAGTAGGAGTACGCATATATGGTCCTCATGTTCCATTTCTCTATCTCCTCTTTCTTCCATTATTGATGTTTTAAGTTTAACCAAGCTCCACATAAATCTAAATTGCGTTGGTTTATTTTTATTTTTTTTTTTACCAGAGGGCCAAAAGCCCGATAAATGCTATATTTTTATGATCGGCTAAGAAACAACCCAAGATCAACATTGACCACAATCATCACGACCAAAAAATAAATAGAATATAGAACAATAAAATTCTCATATGTTTCGAATTCGAGAACTCTCCTGCAACGAAAAAAATTCTCATATGTTTTTAGTTGGATTTAACTAACATATCATTAAACATGTATTAAAATTACTACTATTAGCAATTTTTATCTTTTAAATATAAATAAATTTAAAATGTTAAAATTTGGTATTTTTAATAAAGTTTTAAAAAATTGTATTTTAAATGAAAACTTTCTTAACATATTAGCTGAATCCTTTCTGGTTAAACGAATATATGTGCTAAAAATACTTATATTGATGTCACAAATATATAGTAGCTCTATCTGATTTTGCAAAGTTAATTAATTAGCATCTCATCATAGAAACTGGAGATATGTATGCAACAACCTAACCGAAGACGTTAATTATATAGTAATTAGTTGCTGGGTTAGGATAATGATGAGAAGCTGCTGCATGGAACTCATGGTGTATAAACAACTTAATCCATAAGCATCTTCCTTCTTGTGCACCGTGTTTCCATGTGGTAGCGAGGCACATCTTACAAGATATTTACGTGAATGTGATCCTGATTTTATAAATACTAATGATGATGATATTGAAAGAGTTGTCATGCCTATTTAAATGACATTCACGTAAATCTTGTTCAATAAATTTATATGTACAACCAACATGTTTTTATAGTTGACATGAACAGATTTTAAAACATGTTCGTTTGTTTTTAAATTTTCTGTTCGTTCTGCACGTGAAGTGAGAGTGAGCAAAATTCACTTGATTTAACTTGATTGGAGAAAAAAGATGTATATATAACATGATTGTAAACAAATTATATAAAAATAAGTTAAATGACAACGTGGATTTTGCTTTTAATGCACGTGATATTATTTGTCTTATATATATATATATATTTTAATTATTCATAATTAAGTAAACATTTATAAGTAATACTTATTTAATTGAAATAATTATTAAAATGAAGATATTAATGAAAATTTTAATTAAAATTTTCTTTTTTTTCTTTTTTTTCATTTCAGATTTAAATTCCAGATATAGATATAAAATAATCCCTATAATACTTTATTTTATGGCGTTTTTTAATCCCTTTACAGATGAAGGTTCTTGAGCTTCACATCTTTTCACATCTATCTTTTCATATCTACTAAAGAAACATTTATTTCGTTAAAAGATTTAGATCTAAAAATTAAAATATTTACTTTTAGGGAAGATATATCTTAATGTATAGCAGCAATTATGTGTTATAAAAAAAAATCTGATATATTCCAGTTTCTTTCGGTTAAGATTTATTGTATGTTTCTTACTAAATTATAGTTGAATTTTTAGGATAATTATTTTCCTTTTTTAATGTACAATGATTGTTTTCTATATATTATTGGTAAGTGACGCTTTAACTTCATTTAAATGAAATTCTATGTTTCTGAGGAAAAAAATTGGTATTATGAAAATTCTTTTAAATATAGAAAATATTAAAACCAAGAGATAACATGAAGTTGATGCATGCTCTTTAATTATTTGTACCTTTAATTATGTTAGTGTATGTAAATTAAATAATACATATATTTATATATAAATATTTAAAAATCAATTCTAATGTATGAATAATATTTTTATTGTTTAATTATTTTTGTACATTAAAATTAGTCAAACTGCAACGTTCATATTGCATTACTCCAGCAATATCAGATTTTTAAAATTGAGATGGTGTGGATTTTTCGGGTGATGATATCAATTTTTTTAAAAATTTAATCTGATAATAAAAGGATGGATTGAAATATTATATCTCTAAACTTTGATATCATATCTTATAATATATTGTTTTCATGCACATGCACATGCACCACCCATATGCATGCGTGTATAAATATATGAAAGAAACCCGAATGGCAATCATCAAAACCATTGCAAACTAATTAACCTTATTGTTCTGTTCTCCGATCCCACACAATGAAACCATCTTGTGTTATTCTCGCATTCTTTCTCTTGCTAGTAGCAAGTAAGAATGCGAGCTCAATCGAAGTGACTGAATTTGTTAACTTCAACTTCGAATCTTTCACCAATGGTAACCCATTAATAGAACTCCAAGGCAATGCCACCATCCAGGCAAACGGCAGCGTGCTCCTCACCGACCCCACAAGTCATGCCGGTGTAGGCCGTGTCATGTACGCGCCATCCTTCCGCCTTTGGGACACGGTCAGTGGCAATGTCGCTAGCTTTGTCACCTCCTTCTCTTTCCAGACAACGAATTATCAAGATTTTGTTCCAGCCGACGGCATAATCTTTTTCATTGGACCATATGATACGCAGATTCCTGGCGGTGGAGTCGGCGGCTCTCTCGGAGTGGCTGATTCCACCGGTCAGGGTGAGTTTTTTGGCGTGGAGTTCGATAACTATGTCAATGGCGAGTTTAAGGACCCGCCGTATTCACACGTTGGAATTGATGACAACTCCGTGTTTTCGAAGAAGACGGTGGAATGGAAGAGAATGAGTGGAGCAGTGGTTAACGTGACTGTGATATATGATTCTTCATCAAAGATATTGAGTGTTGCTCTGAGAAACAATGTGGATATCATAACCATTTCTCAAGTTGTTGATTTGTCACAGAAGGTTATGCCAAGGGTTAAGATTGGTTTTTCTGCCGCCTCCTCAGTTGGTGGTCGTCAGTTACATTTGATTCGTTCATGGTCGTTCTCTTCATCCTTGACGTATGAAACATCATATGTCGGAACAGCATGATGATTTGGTCTAAGCTGAGCTTCCTGTGTTTTTAGTCGTTAGTCGTTTGATGTTAATTATATATATATATAATTAAGAAACACAAAAATATCTGATTTTCGAGTATATTGAAAACGCTTTCAAATTAAGTAGTACTTTCCAATAAAGTATTCTCAGTTCAATGTTGTACTTTTGTGTGTTCTTAATGCTGTACTTGTATGGCGGTTCAATGTTGTAACTAATCAACGCCTGTATGTGGGTGGAGGATTGGTCATTTATGAATAAAGTTATTCTCAGTTTTAATGCAGTGTTTTTTCAGTTATTTCAATTCAATGTTGTTAGACTATCCACTGCGAATTAAATATATATCATCTTTTTTAAGGAATTATTTTTAGATGTAAGAATGATGTATTACAAATTTTAAATGTCTTAAAAATAAAATTTATATAGAATTTATAATAAATCCACTCCCTCTCAACACTTTTATATTATATATATATATATATATATATATATATATATATATATATATATTAAGAAGACAATGAATTTCTTAAAAAATTTTAAAATAATTCTTATATTAATTTTTAATAAAGTAAAAGTTTATGGAGCCAATAATGTTAATGGTCCATAGTAATTAATATTTTTTTTTCCTTTTTTCTTCTTTCCTTTTTACCATCACCAACTATCTTAAATTCTAAAATTTATACCTCAAAAGCTTAAACGCGCCTAAACATTAAATCCTATATTCTTAATCATAAATTATAAATTCTAACCCTAAATCATAAATTATATACCTTAAATTGGTTTTACTTTGTGTTTCATTTTCAAATATTCATTTTACTTGAGTTTTGAATCTTTTTATTTTTTAAATTTTAAAAGTTTCTTTTTGGTTGGTTTTTGAGACTTTTTCTATTGCAAATTAAATAATGCAGCTTTATATGTGGCTTAAAGGGTAATCGATTCTCTTGCTTAGCTTATTAGGTTTTCTACTATTATATTTTTATCTGAATTCACTCTTTTTTATTTATTACCCAAATAAAAATTAATAATAAAACTTGTCGATAGTTAGGAAATACAATTGTTTTTTGAATAATGTACATAACAAGCTCAAAACACAAGGAGATAAGTACATAGCACTAGAGACCTCTGTCTCCTTATATTATTATTATTAGGTGAATGCTAAGTTATTTTTTTTTTTTTAAGAGGGTAAATTTTATTGGTTTACAGTTAATTTAATAAATAATTTTTTTTAGTGTTTAATATATAATCTTATTTAAATAAAGATTTTCTATGATATTTTGTGTTTTTTTCCTAAAAGATGAGCACATAATATAATATTTTCTTTTTCTGTTCTTTCCTGTCATACAAAAAGAACAAATGATATAATATATCGTTTTTTCATTCTATATGGTCATTCTAAATCAAATTCAATGAAAAATAGAAGGTAAATAAATAATAGTATACATTCCGACCATAAAAAAATTATTTATTAAATTAATTATGAACTAATATACTAGAGAGAGTAAATTATCTTTTCAAAAAAAGAGGGTACCGTAGCATTCACCTTCTTATTATTATTATTATTATTGAAAAGGGGCTTACGCTTACATTAATCTTCATACTAAAGAAGTGTAAAAAAATAAAAACTGTACCTATTCACTACTTTTGAGTTTTGGCATTTTAATTTGGAGAATTTAGTACGAAAACGCATATATATACATATATATATATATATATGGTCCTTATGCTCCATTTCTATCTCCTCTTTCTTCCATTTATTATTGATGTTTTTTGAAGTGTTTTTTTTTTTGGGTCAATGATGTTTTTTTAAGTTTAACCAAATTCGACAATCGACATAAATCAAAATTCGACATAAAATGTGCTGGCATCTCATCATAGAAAATGGAGATATGTAAGGCACAACCAAAGACCTTAGTTATATAGTAATTAGTTGCTGGGTTAGGATAATATAATGATGAGAAGCTGCTGCATGGAACTCATGGTGTATAAACAACTTGATCCATAAGCATCTTCCTTCTTGTGCACCGTGTTACCATGTGGTAGCGAGCCACAATATCTTACAAGATAATGTAGATGTGATTTAGGTGAATGTGATCCTCATTTTATAAACATACTAATGATAATAATAATCGAGAAAAGTAATAAAATAGTATTTAAAAAAGTAAAATGCATGGGTCACAGTGTCTTCCGTACATCATTCATCATTTACAAATGACAGAGTTGAATGCCTATTGAAATGATTCACGTGTATCTTATCCAATTATTGTTAATAATGTATGATTCAATATTACACAAATTATATACAAATAAGTGAAATAACAAAATGTGGTTTTTGCTTTAACGCACGTGGCTATTATTTTTGTCTTATATATATTTTTTTAATTTTAAAATTTAAATCTAAATATTAAATCTTGAATTCAAAAATATATACATCAACGGCTATTAATATTCCTAAAATATCAAATACTTTTTAATATTATATAATAATAAAAATAAAAATAATTTAATTAAATATATCAAATCATTTAATAATTAATTAACTTCACATAAAATAAATTATAATCGAGAACAATTAGATAATAATTAGTTAAATATATTAAATTATCAAACAATTCTCAATTATAATTTCACGTGAAAATAACTTCTTGAGGTTTATTCTTCTAAAAAAATTAATATATTCACAGATAAAAATCGATGCGATAAATTTCATGATAAATTTCTTTATTTTTTTTTTTATGTTTGCTCTAAATATGTATCATCTTCACATACTCAATCTGTACGTGAGCATGTCACCCACTCTATATATACTCAATAGCACTAAACTTTTATCTCACACACTAATATACATCACATTCCACTTTATAGCTACCATCCATGGCGCTCTCTATTTCCAAAAAGCCCTTATCATCCATTCCCCTTCTTGCCACCATAGCCACCCTCCTCATAATACTCCACAACCTCAACTCAGCAAATGCCGCCTCCTTCTTATTCAACAGGTTTGATCAAAGTAACCAGCAGAATCTGATCATCCAAGGCGACGCTTCCGTTTCCAGCAACGGAGCCTTGCAACTCACTAAGGTTGACAACAATGGCTTCCCCCAAGTAGGTAGCGTCGGCAGAGCCTTATACAGCGAACCAATCACCCTTTACAATAGCTCCACCGGAGAGGTAGCATCCATATTTACCTCCTTTGTCTTCCTCATCTCATCACCTTTTGATACACTACCTGCTGATGGCCTTACCTTCTTCCTCGCCTCGCCGGAAACCACCATCCCTCCTAACTCCGTTGGTGGCTACCTTGGTCTCTTTAGCCCCTCGAATAATGCCCTCAATAACACACGCAAAGAGCTTAAATCCACATCTGATGAGAAAGTTTTTGCTATTGAATTTGACACATACCCTAACCGAAATCTGGGGGATCCCGATTACAAACACATCGGAATCGATGTTAACTCTATTAAGTCAGAATTTACCCGAGAATGGGGTTTTCAAAATGGAGAAACAGTGGCGGTAACAATATTCTATTATCCTTATGTGAAGCGTCTTAGGGTTTTTGCAGGATATGGTGATGGTTACAACGTGGATTTCAATTATGACATAGATTTGACGACTGTTCTTCCTGAACAAGTTAGGGTAGGGTTCTCTGGATCCACTGGAGAGTACGCACAAATTAATAACATATTATCATGGTCATTTAGTTCAAGCTTAGGGAAAAGCTTCAACGTTGAGAATGGTGGTATTGCAAGTCTTGTGTGATGATTATATTGGGCATGATGCTGAGTGTAATAATAGTAATAATAAGGACAATGCAAGTAGTGTACGTAGTCATTGTGTATGTGAAGAGTGGCATTATGCTTGAGATGTTTAATTTCTTCCTTCTTATAATCTATCTATCTATGAACAATGAACCTTTTTATCCGAGATGTGTATGTTCTGATTTTTGTACTTTTCTATTATTGTTTTAATTTCTTAGGAAAAGTGACACATGTCAAGGGAAAGAAAATAGAGAGCTATCATTATTTTTAGGAGAATAAACATAAAATGGTAAAATTCATATGAAAGTAGTTATTTAAGTTGGCTTTCAGATCAGTAAAAAAGAGTAAGTTTAAATATTGATATTTATACTTGTTAATTAGCTAGGTAATTTAACTAA
>JASCZI010121975.1:1408-11780 GCA_036250425.1 Stylosanthes scabra | reverse complement strand
ACCCAGTACATCATAGCAGAACAAAGCATATAGCTATCAAGTATCATTTCATACGCGAAGCTATATTAGAGAAAAAGATAAAGATCGAGTACTGCAATACGGAGGAGCAACTAGTAGATATCTTCACGAAGGCGCTACCGAGATCAAAATTCGAACTATTTCAAGAGATGCTTGGAGTTACTCAAATGTGCATCAAGGAGGAGTATTAATATTGCGACACATTTGTAGAAATATCTGGATATTTGTATGATCAAAATAAATATCTAGATATTATAAAAGAAAAATCTAGAAACTAAATAAATAAATCAATAACTAGAAATATCTAGGATATATCTAGAAAAATCTAAACTAAATATCTAAGATATTATTAGCATATTATCTAGAAACTCCTAGAAAAGATCTTGGATATTTATCTAGGATTTCATCTTGTTAAGCCTATAAATAGGCTACTAAGGTTCCCATTTTGTAATCAACCAAAAACTAGAAAACCAACTACAACTACAAACACAAACATCAAACCTTTTGTACTCTCTTTTTCATAAATAATAAAACTATCAAATTTCTCAAACTATATCTAAACCATTTCTCTAATCAAAGTCATCATCTTATATTCTTCAACCACTTAAATTAACACATTAAACCAACTTCAAACTATTTTCTAAAACTATCACTTATCCGTGCTGTTTTCGAGTTGGACAAGTGATAAACGCGTTGTCTCGATTTTGGACAGATCCGCCCGGAAGATTCAGCCCGTTTTGAAATGTCATTGTTGCTATCACGGTGGCTATCATGCCTAGATTCCCTCTCATTTCCTTCAACCACTCGTTGTCCGGCCGCGGCACCGACACGAGATACCGTGCAATTCTCCTCATCACGGACGGTACAAATAATACAATTGATTCCTAATTAACTAAAACGAAATTAAAGAAATTACTTAAATTAGGACTATATATAGAAATGTATATCACAATAATTTATTAACATGTTTGATGATTAGTTTATTTTGTCAAACAAACTTTCGATTTCTAGAAGTTATGAACTAGGTTTGTGATTTCGGTGGTTAACTCGATTTGAAAATTTATGGCTGACCCAGATCCACCGTGGTGATGTAGCAAAATATAATTAACAAGTGCATTCGTATGGGTTTTGACTTTTGACTTTTGATCTATGAGCACAAAGTTGATGTTAGGATTATGAATGATCCAAATTGCAAACCAAAATTAATAATAGTAATGTCGAGATAGATAGAATGCTTCAAGTAATTGGTTGATGACTTGATGCATAACGAGGGAGGATCGGATCCCCAATAAAATTGAATTACGTGTGAAAATAAAATTATGCTTTAACGTGAGCTTTTAAATATCAACTTTATTAATTCTTTAAACCCTAAATCTAATACCATCTACTCCACATGCTGGTGATAGAAATGTCATTGTTGCAACTTGCAGCCACACTGGCTATCAGAAATCCACAAGCGCAAGTTAATACTTCCATAGCTGTGTTTGTTATTATATATTAACTTATTCTGTTTGATTATTAATTAATACTTATTCTGTTTTCTTCCCATTTTTTTTTTAAAAAACTAATCTTTCATCCTTCTCTCCGTCTCTACAAGAAAACACATTCTTATAACAGATTTTTTTTTTCCTGGGGCAAGCAAATAAGTTGCTGGCAGTCCCCAATACGGCCAAATTTTGAATCCGAATGCACTTTTGCAAGACTCAAAAGATCACCACTTAAATTAAAAGTGCAAAACTGTAAATGCCTAGTTTCAAACCCGGATCCTTGAGTATTGAGTCACTTCTCAGTTCTCATTACCGCTAGAATATAGAGAGATTGGTCAGAGCATAACATTCAAAGTCCAATATTTATTTAAGCTTAGCTAAATAGGCTAGCCCAAGATGATTTTTTTTAGTTTTATTTCTTTTTGGTAATCGGTTTTTGTTTATTTTATTTTAATTTAATGACGATAAGCAAGCCCGAATTTACGTTACTTTAGGCCCAATAATATTTTGGTCATATTTTTCTAAGGTTATTCATCAAAACAAAAAAAAAAAAAAGGACCGAGTTAGAAAATTTAGAGAAGGTGGCCTAGATTTGCCTTAGACTTGTATTGTTTGCTTAGCATTTTCAGCAAGATTATTTACATATAACCTTTAACCACTAAATTATAATAGCCAGGTACAGGTGTTTATTTATTTATTTATTTTTTGAATTAAGTTTAATCAAATTTGGCAATTAAGTTTGAATGTGTCGGTAAGTGATAACGTGTGTTAACATGACCTTAGTAATCGGAATGATTTTTGTTAAAATTAAATCAACTTGCTTAAACTTAATCAACAAAAAGACTTTTACATGTAAGATCACTTTAGTTTTTTAGTTTTATATCATTATAATATCTAAATTAGTACACGAGTAAATATTAGACAAATTTCTAACTAAATTTAAAACTATAGAAAAACTAATTCTCTTCTTCTTCCTTCTTTTGTTTCTTTATTCACTTCATTTTCCCCATTTTTCTTCGCTTCGTCTTGCACAGCAACATTCTTATTTTGACTTTTGAATTTGAAACTGATTTTAGTCATGAAGGTGGCATTATTAGAGGCAATTGTCATAAGGATAAAGGAAAAGAGAGAAATTTTTTTTTCTTTTTCTTATACTATTTTATGATTTTTATCTTTATCTCTATGAGTAATTATGTATTTTTGTTTAAAACAATTAACAAATTTGCATTAAAAAAGGACAATTAGTAAACCCCACCGTTGTTCTTGTTGCATTGAGGGTTTTGGAATATATCACTGATTTACTGTTAATGATGGAAATAATATCAGGACATAATTTGAAAATGTTTCGTTCGTTTAATTAATTAATTATTTTTTTTCCATTTAAACACGACCACACTTTAAACTTATATTAGAAGGGGAGGGGCCAAAAAATTGAATAAATGAAAAACAAAGAGGGCACTAGAAACATAAAGAAGTGAACAAAATAAATAAAAACAAACAGAAGAGCAAAACCAAAAGCCTAATAAAAACCAGAGAATTGAAGTTGCACTGCTTGATGATGTTTTTTGCCCAAACATGTTACATGCACAGTTTGCTTTAGTTTGTACCATTCTTCTCAACTTTTACTGGCCATAATTGATATGTTTATTATTAGTTTATTACGTCTAATAAATTTTATAAGGAAAGTAAAAGAAGAAAAAGAAGAAAATATATATCATTAAGCGAAACTATATACATTGCTTTATGCATGCTGTTAAGGTCGGATCACTTAACGATTGTCCAAAAGACTTTTAATAGGGTGTCGAGCCTCAATGATCAAAGTAAGAAGATATGCCTTCGGTGGTTAACCTCTCCAGCGTAACCGAGGGCTATAACGGAGAAGGAGATTGATATGTGTAAGAATAGCCCTAGAAACCCAAATTAGGATTATGGGGTTCTAGGTCAAATATGAGGGGGGTAGAGTTAGAGAATGCGCACCTTGAAGGGGTGTTGCCCCCTGCTTATATAGTGTTAGGTGGTGAAGATCCGTATGGGATCTGTTGTGATCATATCATATCTTGTCATATATGACTTGATTTCTATTTCTATGGGCCTTATTGCTTATGGCCTTTATTAAAGTGGATTGGGTTTTGGAGGTCGGTCCATAACATTACCCCCACTCGGGAGTGTGAGCGTTGTCCATTCTTCCGAGTACTTTGCTTGTTTCTCTTCATGATCTTCCGGAAGGTATTTAACGCACTTTTAAGAAGGTGTTAATGTCTTTTTTTCGGGAAGTTTTGATGACTATTTCTCAAAAGGTGCTTTTTCTAGAGATCGTTCATGGCTTTCCTTCCGAGCAGCTTTATCGGCCTCTTCTCGGAAGGTGCCCCTTTCTTCTATGAAGGCACGCACAGCCTTCTTTCCGGGTAGTTGTATGTAGCCTTTTTTGGAAGTTAATGCATTTTTATTCCAGGGGTGAAGTGTTACGTGTTATTGTTTGATTAGCTCGCTTCTAAGGAGACGTTTCCATTTTCCTTTTGCTGACGTGTCATAGTAATGATGACACTTATTTGCCTCTGAACTTTGAGAAACTTAGTTAACAAGTTTTCTTGGGGTTCATTTCTTCTTTTATTTTTTTATCTCTCTCCTCTTGTGAAGGAGATTTTCTTTCTTCTTCTTGCGCATCTCTTGTTGGTCTCAGAGAATTTTCTCCGTAATCTCCTGTCAGTATTTCCAATCCTCATTCTTTTTACTTCTTTTCTAAGTTCTTCTTTTCCTAGCTTCTTGTACTCATCATGCCTGATTTCAGGCACTCTGATTCCTTTTCCTCTGGCTTTTTCTCTAATTTTGGAGATTAATGCCATCTCAGCCATTCTTTTTGTTGTGCTAGGCTTGTAGGATCCTTTTCTAAGTGCTTCGTCCATTTGGTAGGGCTCTTCCCAATTTCCTCCTAGCTTTCCTTCGACTGCATTTTTTCCTCCGATGTCTTCCCACCGCAGCACTAGGTCACCTTTTTTTAGGTTTCTTTTCTTGATTTTCTTGTTGTGTTTGGCGGTCAGAAGCTTCTTTACTGCTTGCTGCTTGATCCTGGCTTCTTCTCTGATCTCAGAGATTAGATCTGTCTCCATCTCTCTATCGCTTTTGTTACTTTCTGGGATATCCGGGTGGTTTCTTCTGCGATTTCTAGTTGAGTCACAGCTTTCTTTCCGTAAGTGAGTCAGAAGGGTGTTGATCCAATTGATGATTGCTCCGAAGTTCTGTAAGCCCATAGCACACTTCTGAGTTCTTTCGCCCAGCATTCTTTCTTTTCCTCAAGTCTTTTCTTCAACGCATTTAAGATGATTGTGTTTATGGCTTCGACTTGGCCGTTGGCTTGCGGGTGCTCTACGGGCGAGAACTGTTGGTGGATTCGAAATTCTTCTAGGAATTCCTTGAAATTCTTGTCCGTAAACTAGGTCCTATTTGGGGTTGTGAACCTGGTGATGATGTTATTCCACATGAATTTCTTGAGCTGGCTCGCTGTTATTGATGCTATGGCTTCAGCTTCCACCCACTTTGTGAAGTAGTCGATTGCTACAATTAGGTACTTTACTTGACCTTATGCTTTCAGGAAGGGTCCTATGAGGTCGATTCCCCATTTGCCAAACGGTCAGGGAGCTACTATAGCTGATAGTTCCGTGACGGACACCTTTTGCAACTTTGAGTGTTCTTGGCATCTTTCAACATATCTTTTTGTGTCCACTTTTATGGCGGGCCAATATACTCCTGCTAGCAATATCTTTTGTACGATTGCTTTGGATCCTTGGTGCTGCCCATAGGCTCCTTCATGTACTTCTGATAGAATGGTCGGAATTCTCTCCTCTTCCACGCACTTGAGGAATTGGGTTATGATCCCTCTTTTGTATAGGTCACCGCCTACCATCGTGTAGTTTACTGATTCTCTCTTCAGTTTGTTTGCCTCGCCTTTGTCTTCAGGGAAGGTTCCTTCCGTGAGGAGCTTAATAATGGGGTTTCTTCAACTCCCATTTTCTGACACAGACAGTAAGGCTTGCCCATGGGAGGTGACAATCTGGGAGTCGGATCTGATTTCCAACTCTGTGATTCCAATTTCTTGTGCTAACTTTAACCTTGCTATGAGTACCTCATATTTTTCTTGGTTGTTGCTTGCCTGAAATTGGAATTTTATAGCCATTTCGATGACTATATCTTCGGGTCCTTCGAGCAGTGTTCCTCTTCCACTACCCTTTACATTTGACGAACCATCCACATGTAAGATCCATGAGATGTTGTTGTCAGCCTGATGTTTGGGGGTGAGTTCGACTATGAAGTCTGCCAACACTTGTCCTTTAATTGTTGTTCTTCCTTCATAAGTTATGTGGTATTCCGATAGCTCGATGGACCAGGCCAGCATTCTTCCAGCGAGGTCTGGTTTTTGGAGGATTTGCTTCAGTGGTGGGTCCGTCCTTACAACAATCGGGTGGGCTTGAAAATATTACCGAAGCCTTCTGGCGGTCACGGTGAAAGCGAAGGCCAGCTTTTCCAACTTTTGGTACTTCAGCTCCGCTCTTTGGAGAGTTTGGCTTATAAAGTACACAGGCTCTTGCACCTTTTCTTTTTCTTGAACCAATGCTCCGACAACTGCTTCTTCGGTGGCGGCTAAGTAGATCACCAAGGGTTTCCTTTCTTTCGGCTTGACCAGTATTGGTGGCGCTGCTAGGTAATCTTTAAAGCTTTGAAAAGCTTTTTCACATTCATCCGTCCGCTTGAACTCTACCTCTTTCGTCTTGAGTTTGAATAGTGGGGCTGCCTTTGTTGCTTATGCGGAGAGGAATCTTGAGAGTGCTGCTATCCTTACGGTCAAATTTTGCACTTCTCTTAGTGATTCCGGCTGCTTCATTGAGATGATGGCCTGACACTTTTCCGGGTTTGCCTCAATTCCTCAGCTTGTTAATATGAAGCCGAGAAATTTTCCGGCTTCAACCGCAAAAGCGCACTTTGCCGGGTTGAGTCGCATCTAGTGTTCTTGGAGCTTGCTGAAGACTTTCTCCAAGTTTGGGATGAGATCTTCCTCGGCTTTTGTTTTGACTAGCATGTCATGCACATAGACTTCCAATATGCCTCCTATCAAGTCTTTGAATACGTTGTTCATGAGCCTTTGGTAGGTAGAGCCTGCGTTTTTCAGCCCGAATGGCATCACTTTATAGTAAAAGTTTCCAGCAGGGGTGATGAAAGTTGTCTTTTCTGCTTCTCCGGGATACATCGGGATCTGATTGTATCCGGAATAAGCATCCATGAAAGATAAGAACTTGTGACTCAAGGCTCTATCTTCAAGACCGTCGATGCTTGGAAGCTGATAAGGATCTTTTGGGCATGCATTTTTCAGGCTGGTGCAATCCACACACATTCTCCACTTTTCGTTGCTTTTGGGGATCATCACCACGTTGCAGAGCCAAGTGGGGTACTTAACTTCCCCAATGAATCCCGCTTCCCGCAGGTTCTGCACCTGCTTTTTTACCTCAACTGCTTTTTCTGGGCTTATGCGCCGCAGTCTTTGGGCTACCGGCTTGCTCTCGAACAACACAAATAGTTTGTGGTTGGAGAAATTTGGGTCAATTCCTGGCATGTCAGCTACTGTCCATGCGAATAAGTCCATGTTCCTCCTTAGGAAGTGGGTCAGTCCTGCTTTTACTTCATCCGGCAGGTTCTTTGCTATCATTGTAACCTGTTCGGCTTCTAATCCGACGTGCACCTTGTCCAGTTCTCCTTCCGGCTATGGACTTTCCGGAATCTTTCTTCCGGGTGGCTCAAGGTCTATGAGATGGATCTTAGCTGTTGTGTCTGGTTTCACGGATCTGGGGAGCTGCTCTTTGGAATCGTGCAGTGTGGTGCCGTGGCACCTTTTTGCTTCCGAGATGTCCCCTTTAAGTAGCTCACTTCACCGCTGTGGATGTTGAACTTCATGGTGAGGATAGATGTGGCGATGATGGCTACGACCTTGTTCAAGGTGGGCCTTCTGACAATCGTGTTGTACGCGGAGTTGTGGTTCACCACTAGCCATCGAACTTTTACATTCCTTGTATCTGGGGGGTTTCCGATGGTGACCCATAGGGTGACGAAACCATCTGGTGTTACCCTCTCCACAGAGAATCTGACTAAGTCTTCGGAATGAGCCTCCAAATCTGTCTCGGTGAGCCTGAGTGCGTCAAAGCACCTTCGAAACAGGATGTCAGTCGAGCTTCCCTAATCTACGAATACCCTTCAGATATTGGTATTGATGGTGGATGCAGAAATTACCAGCGGCTGGTTCATGTTGTTGGTTGTTTGCTTGATCTCTTCCGAGGAGAAAACTACCACTGGGGGTGGTTTTCCTGCTAGAGTTCTTTGCATTACCTCCCCTGCCATGAATGAGTGTCGGCTTCTTTTCACTGCTTTCTTGGAAGGGGGTTTCCCTCTTCCGGAATTCCTAATGAGATCATTGGCATTTCACGGTGTGTACCACGATCTTTGGGCTCATCTTTCTTCTTGTCAGCCTTATTCTCCAAGCTGTGCATCCGCTGTCTGACTCTTCTATCATCATCCCTTTGCTTGTATCTTCTGGTGTATTCACGGAATTTCCCACTCTTGAACCCTTGCTCGACAAAATTGAAAAGGTCTCTGCATTCTTCCGTGCCATGCCCGTTTTGCTTGTGGTATTTGCAATACGAGCTCCGGTCCCTTCTATGCACATTTTTTTATGTTTCTTAGAGCTGGTATTCTTTTTACTTGCGATACCTCGCGTAGAAACTGGGCTAGGGATATGTTGAGGGGATTGTAGTACGACCTGCTGGGTCTTTGCTCCCTGCGTCATTTTCCTTCCCGGAATTGATTCCTCCGGACACTGTCTTTCTTGTTCCGATCCGTTTTCGCGACTGTATGGCCCTCTTCTTGTTGCATATAGTCGTGGGAGCATTCTTGGGTCTCTTCCATAGACTTTGGGCGTCTTTTTGTTAAACTGCTTATGATTGTAAGCTTTCGATCTGTGTGCACTCGATGTTTAAATTGTCTAGGTATCTCCGGAGAGTTTCCTTCAGCTTCTTGTACGATTGGATATAGGTTGAAACAGGTTCTTTTGACAGTCTCTTTGGTGGTAAAGTTTTGCATGTAAGTACTTTGGGCGCACTTTCTCCGTTAGCCAGTAGTCAAAGTGCTGAACCGAATTTGGTGTTCTTGGAGGTACACTTTCAATTTTTAGTTGGCAGGGACTTTTGCCAAACATTGTGAATGCTTTTCTAGTACATCAAACTTTTTCGAAGTTGTACAATTGGTGCTCCTTTTTGGGATAACTTTATAGGTTATCACTTTAGAAAAGGAGTATGTTTCTCTTCCTTCACGCTAATAGGTGCTTGAGGGTTATGCCATATTTGGAAGAGAGAGAACTAGTTGTGAGGACTGGCATGATAGTGTGCATGACAACTTGTTTCTCAATCTTATCAACATGCTTTGTAAAAGATCGACACCGTGCATCATTAGTCTTTCCTCCTGGGGATTATTAGTGCATTTTTTTTACTAAGGATAAAGATTGATTTCGTTGTGTAATTATTCCGTCTTGTGGGGGATCACCTCGGAGGGTTGATTTTATGCGAATATCTTGCTTTCTCTCATGGGGAATAGCCCAGATGTCATGATTTTATGTTGATATCATGTTCTCTTTCGCGGGGATCTTCCGAGGACTCTCTTGGAGGGGTGATTTATTCTTCAGTTGTTTATCTGTGTTCGTGTTCATTTCTTTTAAACATAGTAATTCTAAGTTCTGAGGCAATTCTTGATGCTTTCTTTGATTCGAAAATATTTTCCTTGTCTTCTTTGCTTTAGGCTCGTGTGCATGGAGTATGTGCTCTTCATATAGTTAGTTTGGATGGAAGCTATCAGCTCCGTGAGTTCCCTCGCCTTGACCATGACTTTGACTTCTGTATCCTGTCTTCGAGATGAATATCTTGATGTACGTATATACTCCGCTCAAAGCTTGGGGGTTATAACCTCAAGTTTACAAGTTTTTAGGATTGCTTCTAGGCATTTCTTTGAAAACATCTTAGCTACGTAAGTCCTGATTTTTACATTCTGTATGTTCTATCTTTTGAGCTTTACCTGTTGTGGTATTGTTGCTGATTACTTCCCTTTTCTCCGTGGAGAAGGAATTCTGCATCTTCATCTATCCGCATGTTCTTTTATGGCTTTTCTTTTCTTTGTGAAGCAGCTTCTAGGTAGTGCTCTTTGTGATCCCTTTGTTTGGGATTTTTAGCTTTTTTGTTCATTTACTTGGACTGTTTCATCTTTGTGGCAGCTCATCCTCCGGGTGATTAATCCGGCGTGGTGCCTCGGTGTCTGGTTCACCGCTTATTTTAGATATGTTGTAACACCCTGCATGTTAATTACTGTAGTATTTTATATATAAACGCATTTAAGATTGGTCCGTAGAATTTTCTAAGAAGGATTGGAAGCTCTCTCTTCGTAACATTATTCTTTTAGAATTGCAAAACAGACTCTCCAGAATCGACTCTCATTGTTGACTCTGGTTCCCCAAGAATCGACTCTCATTGCTTCAGAAATCAATTTTTGAAAGGAAGAATCGACTCTAGAACTCTCAGAGTCGATTCTAAACACTCCCACGCATAAGCGTGGTCTGGTGTGGCTTCCCACGCCTATGCGTGGCCAGAGGTGACTCCATCCACGCATAGTGCGACTACCCACGCCTATGCGTGGCTTGGTGTGACTCCATCCACGCATATGCGTGGAACCTTTGGAAAATAAACTCTAGCTCAAGAGAGTCGACTCTAAAGGTTTGGAGTCGATTCTCTGAGGCTAAGGAAAAGGGATTGCCTCTGTCCAATTCAAGAATCGACTCTATAGGT
>JASCZI010121971.1:6494-19530 GCA_036250425.1 Stylosanthes scabra | reverse complement strand
TCTTGACGTCGTTTGCATCTTTTAACGCTTATCCTCAACTTCTATGTTTGTCATTCATCAAAACCTAATCAAATGAACTTATACATATTGTAACATGGTTAACATAACTCAGGTTAAAAAATTAGCTCATAAAGTAAGTAATACATCACATTATAAATGAAAATTTCCAAAATATTCATAAAATTGGACTTCTGCAACAATTACTCTTACGATTTTAATTGCACTATTTTAGTTTTGAGATTGCACTTTCGAATGGATGATCTGAAATCGTTATTGCGGTGCCACCGCAAGATTAATGGAAACTATGTCATATATCAATTTAAATGAGAGATCTAAACGTCACTTTTTATCGATAAAACTACAATTCATTAGATTCTAAGTGCAAAAATAATATCGTTTTTATTAATTCTATGTGGCAGTAGCTATGTCAGATGATCCGACGTTTGCTGACTCATTGCAAAAATGATACGGATACCTATAGTTCATTTTGGTGTTAAGACCTAATTTCAATGGTCACTTTCGAGTGTGAAAAAATGTGTACTACTTTTAGTATTTTTGATAAGATAATTCTCCACTTCCTTAATAGTATTATATCTCTGACCCCAAGAAGAGCCATAGATACATGCATGGCTTTGGCTTCTATAGCTCTTCTTAAAAAATGTTGGTGCAATCTCGTACAAAGTTGATGTCTACTTTAGCTTTGCGATTGTAATGGATGTAAGGGAAAAAATATTAAAACATGTTCCACTTGCGATACATAACATGTAAAATGTCTGAACACGCTGATACAACAATTTATAGATGTGTTCGTGGTTCATAGAAAAAATAATAGAAAATAACTTGAAACTTACTTTGGTGTGTTATGAAGTTCTATTTTTATTTTTAGTGTTTTTCTATTTTTTGAATTATGGATACCTATTATTAGTTCATTAAAAAAAGTAATGTTAGATGTATACCTATTTTGTCAAACTAAGTCATTATATAACAGATAAATAATCTTTTATTTAATATTAAAATAGTTTATTATTTATAATAAAAATAAATAATTTAGTTAGACTTGATTGATAAAATAAATGTATACCTAAAATTATTAATTAGTAAATACTCTCGTAATTTAAAATTTGGTAAACAATGCAAGAACATATTTAAATAAATTAAAAAAATGAATGGACAAAATCAATTAAAAATTCCCTTTCAAATTTAAGGGTGCTAAACTAACACACTTCATGATGTTTAACTGTTTTCTATCTTCCTTGCAGCTAACTTTCTTCTTGTTAGATTTATACTATTTGGAGTTCCATTGGTCATTGTTTTATACATACGTATGTGGAGACGGAGGCATTTATCGATATATGATACTATCGAAGATTTTTTGCAAAGTGACAATAATATCATGCCAATTAGATACTCCTTCAAGGAAATCAAGAACATAACTGCAGCATTCAACACAAAACTGGGGAATGGAGGCTATGGCTCTGTCTTTCAAGGAAAACTCCGAAGTGGTCGCTCTGTTGCTGTCAAGTTGTTGAATAAGGATAAATCCAATGGCCAAGAATTCATCAATGAAGTTGCTACTATTGGCAGAATTCACCATGTTAATGTAGTGCAACGCATTGGTTTCTGCATACAAGGATCAAAACGTGCTCTCGTCTATGAATTGATGGAAAATGGCTCTTTAGAAAAACATATATTTTCCCATCAAGGGAACGCTTCATTAAGTTGTGAAAATCTCTACACCATTTCTCTTGGAATCGCACGTGGTATTGAATACTTGCATAATGGGTGTGACATGAAGATTCTGCATTTTGACATCAAGCCTCACAACATTCTTTTGGATGAGAATTTCAATCCAAAAGTGTCTGATTTTGGACTAGCAAGGCTGTATCCCACTGATGCAAGCATTGTGTCTCTGACCGCAGCCAGAGGAACCATAGGCTACATGGCTCCTGAGCTCTTTTATAGAAACATTGGCGCAATCTCATACAAAGCCGATGTTTATAGCTTTGGGAAGTTGTTGATGGAAATGGCCAGCAGAAGGAAGAACTGGAATGCCTTGACTGAAAATTCCAGTTCAAGCCAAGGGTATTTCCCCTTTTGGGTTTATGATCAATTGCATGATGGAAGGGAAATCACAATAGAAAATGACACAGATGAGGAGATGAAGTTGGCAAAGAAAATGATGATAGTGGCATTGTGGTGTATACAGACAAAGCCTAATGATCGGCCTTCAATGAAGAGAGTAGTGGAGATGCTGACACAAGATGATGACTTAGCAATGCCTCCAAAACCATACTTCTACCCACTTGATGCACCCACAGAAGACAATGTTGAAGATACTACAACCCCTAGCAGTTCAAAGTTATCCTTTGAGATCTGGTCAGCTAGTGATTCAAAGGAATAGAAATACTCTGTTTAGACTAGACTTTGATATGGTGTTGCGTGCTTTGTATCCATCTTCTGTCTTAGGCTATGTCATCTACGTTAGTATTTCTGATGTATGTGACAACAGTAAATTGGTTCCTATGTTAAATAAATGATTCATATTTAGTAAAAAAATAGCGTCCATTGCATTAAATTCTAAAGTCTGCAACTTGAATGAATTTTTTCATTAAAAAATAGATAAGCATGAGCTCTGGAAATACTTTTTTTTTTTTTAACAAAAAAATATATTAGGAACCATATCGGAACTCGTGACTGTTAAGGGAAAAAGTACAAATGTGATTTGAGTTATTTGCGTCTAAACCCCTTTTGGACATCCTTATAACTAAAATTGATATAGAATTTTACATCTCCTCAATTGTTTCCATGCACAGCTCTTCTATCATCATCCTAAAATCATGTATACATAATGTGTGCATTGTTGGTGGATTTAATATTTTTAACCACCACAATTTATCTAACTCATCTCATCTAAAACAAAAACCTAACATTTCTCATATTTTGTTTTTAGGAAAAAAGACATTTATATCCCTAATTTTTTAAAAATTGTACAAATTCACCCTTAACTTTTGTGAAATACTTAATAATCCCTCACCTTTGAAAAACTAGTACAATTATGCCCCTATGTCAGTTTGACTCGACTAAAAGAAACGAAAACTTTTAATAAAATTTCTTACAAAATCACTTTCATGATGGAAAATAAGAACCACAAACGTTTTTTTTAGTAGTTACATAAACAATTTTCCTTTTTTTTAGCCGAATCAAACTAACAGAGGGGCATAATTATACTATTTTTTGAAGGTCATGGGTTATTAAGTATTTCACAAAAGTCAAGATTAAATTTGTTGGATTTTTAAAAAGTAAGGGGATATAAATGTCCTTTTTCCTTTTTTTTATTTCTCTCTCTTTTAAAATATAAAATGAGTCAATACTGTGTTGAGTAGGCTACTCGTGTTCCTTTTCATAGTGGAGTTGCCCCCAAGTGCAGTGTTATTTTGGCTTGTTTCTGTTTTGTTGGTGTTGTTTGAGTGGTGTTGGTGATTTGGGTGTTGTTTTGTTTCCCAGTAGGTTTATTGTACTTTAATCCCCTTCTGGATCGAGAGCTTAAAAAACAATCGGAAAAAAAACCATTAATATGGTGTTTCTCATGTTAACTAATTCTTTTGTTTCTTGTGATCTTAAAATTTCTTTAGTAATCAGAAGCTCCAGGGTGATCTAATATGCTAACTTAATATAAGAACTAAATTTAGTCATTAATCTAATCGATGAAATTTAATTTCTTCATAAAAGTTTATGGTGAATATAATGTGACTCCTAAGTCGACAATATCACTACTCCTCATTTATTAAAATTTTAATATTTTATTTTAAATGGTCCCTAATTCAAAATAAGCTTACCAATACAATCAAAAGAGTCTTGAATATGTATATTATTTAAGCTATTTTTAATAATAGCTAAATAAAATGAGATGTAATAAACATTCCTAGCTTATAACCATAAAATTTTAATGGTTGAGAAAGAGAGAAATTATCTTCGTTTAATTGATGGATGGTTCATGTCAAATAGGCTCACTTATAAATTTAATGTTTTCTTAATACATTTTAATCAAGTCATGCAACAAAAGCAATTTCTTAATACATTTCAATCTAAGTCATCATCCAACAAAAGCAATAGGCATTGAGTTATATAAAGAGTTTTTCTTTGATAGGTTTTCTTGTATGTACAAAAGAGAGGTGTATTTTCTTTTTCTCAAGAGATTGTGTTATTATAATCTCTATGTGATAGAGAAATTGTAATTTAAATAAAAAATTATACAATCATTTTTATGTTTTAACATATTTCTATTTTGTTATCTTTATATTTTTGCTGTGTTTTTTATCTGGTATCTAACATAAGTAAGATTAAAGCTAAATAAAAAAAATTACAAAATTCTCTCTACCCATTTTATTAATTAAATGAGTTGATTGCATAGAAAAGCCTTGTCAAACTTAAAATCGAACCTAGATGCATACAGCACTCCTACACATTTGACACAAAAGTGTAAGGATATACGTGCACATCATCTTAAATCCTTGATCACGACTTGAAGGGCTATGTTTAGCTGAAAAACAAATTAAAAAGCATCACTTGTGGAAAATATTATAAGAAAACAAAAGTTACGGGTTTTTTTGTGGAAATTTAGTAAATGGACAGTGTTTGATTTCATATCAGTCTTCTGTGCTTGGAAGTTGGAATGCAACACTTCAGTTCATATTGAAAGCAAATATCCTACGGTAGTACTCTAGCCTCTTCCAGGGTTTTTTTTTTTTTGTCTCTTCCAAGGTTTAAAAGAAGACAAATAGTTAAAACTAGAAAGATTTCATTGAAAAATTCAAAATTAAAAGGCTTTTTTGGTTTGTTTTAGAAAAATAAATTTATAAATAATCTTAACTAGAAAAAGCTTTTAAAAAGTAGAGAATAATAGAAGTTTTGTATAAACACATGAGCGAGTGATTTTTTACTTTTTTATATATATATATATATACATATAACATGGCATCGAAGAAGAAAAACCTATGAATGACTCTAGACTCCATCCGTGAAAGCAAAAGCTTATAGCCTAATTAGACTCCATGAGGTCGTTTTTTTATTTAATTTTTTAATTGTTTTGAGGACAACCATGGCATGCACCGTCACTTATGTCGCAGTCCAGTACGTTTCTTCTTCTTCATGGAATCTGATTGCCAGTATTCTCTCTCTCTCTCTCTCTCTCTCAAGTTGACATTGCAAGTTGCATTACTATCGACAACCTTGTCAAAGTCCTTGATTTTTGTGAAGTCAACTTCTTTGTGGAGTGAATAGGGTTTTTGGTTAGACGACCGACTGGGTCAAACTGATTTTGATGGATAATTGTGGTTACTTGCTAATGAAACAAGTGTGCAAATAAAGAACAAGTGAGAAAGAATAACAAAATTACTTGGTTCACTTTATATTTAAATAAAAAAAAAAATAAATGATAATCAATTTTAATTTATTTTAGTATATTTTTTAGGATAATACTATTTGAATAAGTGGTTTTGGTCAATCAAGTAATATAAAATAGTGCACCTAAATAAAGTTCTATTTGATACCGAAATTATCTTCTATTTAGCATAGAAATAAGTCACTTGATTGCACTTGGTAGGCGAAAACCACTTATTCACTTAGAATTATCGTATTTCTTATCATTCTTTCTCGGTCAATAATTTTCAATATTAATAATTAATTAAGTGATAACAAAAAATAATAATTTCTGATGTTCATGCTTCTCGTCCTCCTTTTAAATCTATATCTGGAGTTCTTGTTATTGATGTCTAAGACCAAAGTAAAGAAATGTTTTCCGTTTGTCCGTGTTTGGGCCCCCTTCTGCTGCTGTTGTTGGGGATCATCCTAATAGTCAGTATCGAGGATATTTATCGTGAAAATTTGCGGAAGAACAAGGTGGTGGCAACGGCAGACAAAAGATTATGTTCATCTGGGTGGTGTGGGAGGCATGAAATAAGGCACCCTTTGATGCTGAATAATACTATTCCAACTCCAACTAACTGTGGGGACCACAGGTACACCCTCTCTTGCGAGAATCATAACCAACTCTTTCTCTATCTCAACTCAGTCAAGTTCCGAGTTCTGTCAATTAACTACAACAACTACACTATCCGACTTGTAGATGCCAATGTTGCCCTCCATAGCAGCACCCACAATCACTCTTCTCTCCTTCCTTATTCTTTGACCTCCTCCAATTTCACCACAGTGGGTTATGAACCATATCTATATCGGATTAGACAGGTTATTTTTGGTGAATCTATTAGATTGACAAAGCAGATGTTATATTTGATGAGGTGCCCACCATATGGAGTAGTAGAATCCTCTTCTGGCAATGCTGCAACTTGCATGATGAATGGGTCGTATGCGCTTGGGAGTAGATTCTATGTGAGTGATGTTGACAAGACTCTCCAGGATTTGGCATTGGAAGACTCATGTCGTATAGAGTGGATGTATCTCACTTCATGGCCTGATTCTGATGAAATAAACAACAGCAGCATTTCATGCACAGACCTCCATGATATGCTCATCTTTGGCTTTGAACTCTCTTGGTTGAAAGGATATTATTGCAAGAACGACGATCGAGAATATGCTGTGCTCAGTGATCATAACCAAGTCACTTGTTATTTTCGTGTTGGGCTCACCTTTTTTCCACTTATTCCTCCAAATAGTAAGTGTGCATCTACTAATTTAACTCATGTTTACCTTTTCATATATGGGTTACAAGTCTAAGTAAGTTATAACAAAAAAAATTTCTTATTTAATTTAATATATATATATATATATATATATATATATATATATATAATATTTAATATTATATATTTATTTCGTTGACAATTAATAAACAAAAACAAAATTTAAAATAAATAAATTATGATTACTCATGACTACTTAAATATGGACTACTAAATTTTTTTTCTATAATTATACCCTTCTATCTTTGTTTTTTTAAATATATATATTATAATTTAATCAACAATAATTTTAGATATATACATATTTTATCAAATTAAATTATTTAATTTTTATGTAAAATAAAAGTCCATTTCCACCTTTAGACTCATAAATATATAATTGATATTCAAATTGCATTGGCATTATTAAAATGGAAGGTAACCTTTTTATTCACATGACATATTTTTAGAAAATTTAAGAACTTAAATGTCATTACCTCGTTATATAATACTACTTTGATATCTTTTATATAATTTTCATATATAGAAGGAAGTTTCCTAAATGTAAGGCTTGGTATGAAATAATATAGTCTATACTTTTCAATGTTACGACTTACTAGTAAGCAAGTGATGGAAAAAATAATAAATTATTTTTATAGATGCTATTCTCTTTGATAATATTATCGTGGTTATATAGCAATAGTATACATTTACAATTTTACCTCTTCCCTATTTGTTTCTTGCAGCCCTACTTACAATGATTATTCTGAGCCTTATTGATGGAACGAGTAAGTAAGCCTTGTCTTTCCCTTTGCACAAAAGCACTTACTTTATTTGGGATTGAAATCTATGCATATGTGTATGATGATCTCATGGAGTTTACCAAGGGAAAACCATTAGAATTTAGATGTAAAAATGAGAAAGAGGGAAATAGTAATATTGTTTTATATATTTTATATCTAAAAGAAAAATAGCATACATAAGTTTAAAATTTTGCCATTCAAATCTAAAGGTGTCAGGCTTATAATTTTATAATTTCTGTTAAAATTCTTTTATTCCTTAACCCTAGGACCATTCATGTTAAATCATTAAGAAATAAATATCTGAGTATAAAAATGTACCTGAATATATAAGTATGACTCTTGATTTTGATTTGTTATTCCTAATATGATTGTGGTTTTTTGGTCTTCCTCAACCATAACCTTATGTATCCCTAATAGGTAATTTTGATTTATTTCTTTTATTATTTAAACCAATAGTGTGATTACGTACTTTATATAAGACAAAATATAAAATAACTAATATGAGTATACTTCATTATATATATGTATATAGTCCACAAAATAGATTAAAAAAATAAAATTTTCTAACAATCTCCCACTTAGGCTATAAATATATTTTATATATATTATCCTGAAATAATCATATCTCATAAATCTTTATGTGCACATCTTGAACATTATTTTTCTTTGATTACTTTAGCAATCTAGTCCATCTTATAAATCAGTTATGAAACTACCGCGACTTTTACCACATTAGAGTCGCTACTAAATCACGATAATCACCATAATAATTTACTCAATGGCATAGATCAAGTTTGGATGAGAAAATTTGGAAATTACATGCGAAACGATCTCATGCGTGTCTATTTTTAACTGGTCCAACTTTATTAAACTTTATAAGATCAAAACAAGTTAGAGTGAAAACAAAATTGAACACTTTATTTCTGCAGAAATATCTATACTTGTATGTTTGTCTAAACAATATGAGCATCCAAATGCAGACTCCCACTGAAATAACATATCACCCGGAAGAATAATAAACACATAAAAGACTTGGGTGTTTGATCTTATGGAACAAATATACATCCATTTAAATGGAGTTTATGCAAACATGCTCAATAGATACTTAAACACTCTGAACTCCTTTTACTCAATAAATTTTAAAAAATTAAATTACTAACGCATTATCACAAATTAACTCAAGTGATCTTTCAAATTTATATCCGTAATTTGTGATAAGTGTTTATAGTCACCTGATTGGATGTCTTCTAAAGATGATTTATATTAAAGTGCTTCCGTGGAAGAAGTAACAACTAATAAGTATTTTTCTCAACACATTTTCAAAAGAACTCGTCCAATGAGCGTATCAATATACCTGCAATGGATCAAAATTTTCTTGACAGCCAACAAAGTCAAAATATGAGTACCCAATGATCTCTAACTATATTTCTTGACTTCATATATGTGAACATATAAAATGATTCATTCTTAACTTGTTCTAATATCTGCCAAAAATATCAATAGTGTACACAATAACTGTAGTTGTACAAATTTAGTATTCACTAAGCTACTGCTAAAGCATAGAAAACTTTATGTACTTTAAACTTGATAACTTCTTTAAGGCACCTAATGAGACTATACTGGTCTCCTTTAGAAATTAATGGTACATAACCTTATTTGTAAGTTTGCACGTCAAGTTCTTCAAAGGTCTTATGCCGTAACTCTTTTGTTATAGTCCAAAAGTACTTCGAGAATAATCTCAATGTATACAAATTCCTAATACAAAAGAGTAATGCTAATGACACACAAAACAACTGAAATATATTTACTCCCACTGAACTGACATATAGTCATCAACTATAATTATATCAAAAGACTGTATGAGATATTAATTTGATGAAATATTGATACTAGAAAGTTTGCTTGAATTTATAGAGCGAATTCTTTAATTTGCAATCCATATTCTTATTGTATCTTGTGACACAATTTTATGATGTAAAATATCAATTGTCTTAATATTACAATTGAGAAACAATTCCTTATATCTATCCACTACAACTGTAACTCAAGATCAAAATATACCATAAATGCCATTATGATTTTAAATAAGTCTTTCTAAAAAACTAAAAGAAAGGTTTCTTTGTACTCTAGCGCCTTACTTTTGAGATGAGTCACTTACAACAACGTATGCTTTATATCTACATTACCTTTGGGTAATGAGATGAGCTTGTTGTTATCTTTAATGAAATTAAGTTCTTTACTTATGGCACCAGTACATAATACTCTAGCATTTGTTCTTAAGGAATTGAGATGGTCTTTATGATAATCTATTGACTATCTTTCCCCCAAACTCAATATCCTCAAAGAACTACTCAACTTTCTATCTCCAAAAGTATTTGAATTGTGAGATCCTAAAGGAGCAAGTATACCTGAAATGGTATAAGACTATACAAAATTTGAAACATTAGCAATAATATAAACTGCAATTTTCAATGCTCCTTCTCAGAATAATCCTGGTAACAAAGTATGAGTAATCATACTTCACTTAAATGAGATAGAACTAAGATATCATCAACAAAAGCTATTAATTAAAGATACCCTAAGTTATTTGTAAAATAAGAAATTTATACCAAAAGATGTATATGTTGGAACTTGTAAATAAAAGAGAAAAAGACGTCTATTTCATATAACATAAAGTGGTCATATATATTTCTAGTTGACATGAAAAAATATTTGAAGTTGTCATAATAGAAATAAAAAAAAAAAAACAATTGATGGATAAGACAAATATATATCCTGTATATTCTTGCAAATTCAAACAAAGTATGATAATAACGGAAACCTACTATCTCAAGCAATCTTTCACTAAGTTATCAACGCCCAAAAGATGAATCTTTCAGCATCATTTGGCTTCATATAACTTAGAGAATTCCTTACAGATAAATCAAGAATAGAATGACCAAAATCTATTCACTAAGTATGTCATAGCATTGAAATCAAATTGAATTCCAAATCAAAACAAATTATATGTATCGTTCTTTATACACTAAATGTGATATTTGACACAATCTTCCTTAGTGTTTTGAGTACTTGCAAAAAAAACAGTCAAATTCATTATTTATCTTTATTGTTCCTTTTGAGATATACTATATGCAGTTTATGAATCTTTATTATTTTGCAAATTCATATGCGATACCTATCCAAATGAGTACTTTTATTCTTTTCTCATGGACCTTTTTTCTTGTTGCACACAATAAAGATCATTTATTATTTGTCAGTTGCAACTTGATAACTGACGCTAAAATAATTGAATTGTGCTAAAAGAAAAAGTCAAAACTAAATGCATAAGCAAGTCATAAGACAACCGAAACTTTAGTGCATTTAAGTTTGAAATAAGATAGGACATTTAACAGATGTACTTCCTTATATTTTCTTTAATGTCTCGTTGAAACAAAATTTGCTTGATATTGCACTTGTTTCAACCTTATAGCCTTTAACAAAGTGCTTTGTATTTCTTAAAAAAATTCCTTTATAGCAATAACAACCTTATGGAATTTCATACCTTATGATTGTAAGACTTATACAATTTGAACAATCTCATATCAGAAACTTTATCTATGAAAAGATGAAATTGTTTTATTCTTAGTGCAAAGTCTAGATCTTTGTAGCAAAGAACGATAATTGCGATCTTCAGTTCTAAAATTATCAATTCTATTTAGTGATAAATAGACTGACATTGACAGACAGAACGTCAAAACAAACTATATTCACACAAGTTTCATAATATATGAATAAATTCATACTATAGTGTGAGCCCATCATGAACACCTAGCACAACATTAGAGCCGTCAAAACGAGTCGCAACTCGTAGGTCGGCTCGGATCGCTCGGAAATATGAGCGAGTCGAGCCAGTAAAATCACAACTCATTTAAAAGCGGGTCAATTTGGCTCGGATCGTATAACTCGCGAGTTAGACGGGTTCGGGTCGAGCGGGCACGGGTTGGCTCATCTAACTCGTTTTTTCTATTTTTCTATTTTTTTTAATATATAAAGTATATTTTCGTACATATATTTTTTTTATTTTAATTAATTTTTTAAAATTTATATAGTTTAATATGAAAATATATTAATATGTGATAAATAATTTAGATTTTGTATGGACATGCAGTAAAAAAAGACTAAAATTATATAATAATTTTTATTTTTAAGAAAAATAAAATGAAAAACGAGTTAAACGGGTCGGCTCGTTTAACTCATTAACTTGGACGAGTCGAGTCGGGTTGGTATTTCCTTGGCTCGTTTAAAATACGGGCCAACCCGTTTTTCAGATTTTGGCTCGTCGCTCGAGACGGGCTGGCTCGAATTTGGCCCGCCTGCCCGTTTGACGGCTCTACACAACATTAACATTTAGTCTTTGGACAGAAATATTAACTTGTAAGCGGTATTTTTAGTACAGTAATCAAACATTGATAATAAATCCTATCAAATAATTAGTCTATCTTTGGATAGACTCACTATTTACATGGAACCAAATAACTATCACATGTTTATTACCACAAGTGTTTATGTAATTTGGCCAAATACAGAACTTCCTTTGGGCTGATCTGCACCCGCATAAATTACAAACACAAAATTCTTTTAGTGCGGTTTGCCAAATATTCTCCATAAAATCCTGTCAAACAATAAGCCTATCTTTGGATCGACTTATTATTCACATGAGAATTTGAGAATTTCACCTATTTATTACCGCATATATTTTCTATCAATTGGCCAAACACCAACCTTCCTTTGTGCCGATTAGTGATTGCATAATTAAATAGAAAATAAGCATCAGATTCGATGATTATTATTTGGCCAGCCAATAAACTTCCTTTGGGCCGATTATTGTCTGCATAAATAAAAACATTGAGTCATTCTTAATTACCCAACTGTATAATTATCTTTAATATGCCTGTAATTCTGCCAAATATAGATCTTCCTTCGCGCCGACAAATATTCGCATGAATTATAAAATAAATAACCTAATATTTCAAAATAAATCGATTTTCACAAAATAGGTTACTTTGATAGCACACAATGTTCAACCAATTACTCCAAAACAAAAAAAATTTTTATAAAACAGATAGGTATAATATTATAAATTGTTACTAATTTCCTTATGTAACAAAACTAAATGCTTATATAGCAAAATAATAAGACACAATATAACAACCATATAATATTGTGTATTCTCAATAGTCATACAAATATTTTTCGAATAACAAAACTGAACCCTCAGTATACCTTAAAGGAATCAAACTCCAAACAAAATATATATAACATCAACTAATTATAAATTAAATATTCATATCTTTAGATATTTATCAAATAAATAAATAAATAAAAATATGACTTGATATAATACTCTGAAATTTATTTATTTATTTTAACTTTATAATAACTGAATCCATATTCATAAATAACATAATTTTAAATCAGATAACAAAATGAATATAGATTAATTTTCGCTCAAGCCAAATTATATAACAAAATAAGGACACTTAATCCATAATATAAATCATACATATATGAAACCAA
>JASCZI010121969.1:1724-13505 GCA_036250425.1 Stylosanthes scabra | reverse complement strand
ATTCTTCCACTTGTATATTTGATTTGATGATTGTGTCTATTTACTAGAATTATCTTTTATTGGAAAAAACATCTTTTTAAGCTTTTTCAACCATAAAAAACCAAGTTCTAGATGTGACTTGATATCGATTGGATTTTCTTTATAATTTAAATGTTGTTTGACAAGCTCTTCAGAAAATTGAAGACTTGTAATATGTATCCGGTTGTATATTTGATTTGAAGAAGCTTTGATTAGTAGTTGTACCAAATCTTAATTAAAACTAGTTTGGTCTTTTTTCTCTCCTGATGTCCGTGATTTCTGATTCACCCTCATTGGATTTTGTTTCAGGGATTTGTTCCAGTAATATGCAATGCTGGTAAATTGAATTTTGCTGACATTGTTGGGTCAGAAAGAACAAAAAATGCTGAGTTCACTACATTGCTGACATTCCACTACTGACATTGAATTTTGTTCTAGCTTGTTCTATTAGTTTAGTTATAAATTATAGAAGAAAAAAACAAAAAATGCTACAGATATTTTTTATGTAATTATTGTTTAAGTTTTTTTTATGTCTTTGGAGCACCTTGGCGTATATATGAATATATTTCTTTTAATTGATAACAAAATAGGCCACGTTTTTTAAGCATGGCGATTGATTAACAATAGGTACGAATTTAGAAGCGTGGCAATAGGTTTAAGGCTGTTGCTACGCTTTAGAAAGGTGGCGTTAAGTATTCATCAAAGGCCACGTTTTTTCTACCAAAAGTTGTGGCAGAAACCCAAGCGTAGCATGAGAAAGGGCCATGGCAGCACCCGTGACCCCTCAAAAAGCGTGGATATAGCTCAAAAAGCGTGGCCAGTTTCTATTGCCACCCTTTTTCCAACTTATCGGCACGCTTTTTAAATGTGGCAAAAGACTTATTTTCTTTTAGTGAATGATCCAATAACATATTCAAATCTGCAAGTATCTATTACAATTCAAAGGATTTATCTTGTTCATTATTGCAAGAATCGATACAACCGAGAGGTATAATTGGTTCTTCTCTTTGGTTTAGTTTCTACACCGGTTTATGGGACTAGACATATTATTTGATGATTTTTGCTTGTCAAGATTGTTGCTTAATTGAATAAGTGACATTAAATTTGGTTATGCATTGATCTTGATCTCATTAACTTGTTCAAGAATGATCTTTCATGTATGTTCTTTGCATTAGAGATGATGTTTGGAATATAGGTGCCATTATATGAATCTGAATTTCTACCACATAAATGAGTGATTTGCATCTTGTTTGATTTTTTGTCATGAAGCCATTTAGGTTAAAGATTCGGTTATTGACGAATAATTGATCTTTCTTGTTTTGAATTGTTGCATTTGAGAAAATAGGCATTCAAACATATTCAAGAATCATTCCATATTTTTTTTCATGTGACTTAGAGATGAGCATGTGGTTTAATATGCATTAGAATCTTTGATGATTATATGAGTTTCCTTGAGATTGAATATTGTGACATTTAATTCCGTCCAAGAATCCTGTTGATTGTTAAAGATTTGAATCATGATGTATGCATTATCTTTTTGCTTGTTTAGTTAGTCAAGAGATTGATGATTAGATAGGTTAAAGAGAAATTAGATTGCTAAGAGATTAGGATTTAGTTATACTAGGATTTATAGTGAATTTGTGATGATACATGTTGCAGAAAAATACTAGAAAACATTGGATTATGAAGTTGTCTTGTTGAATATCTCCTATCCCTCAATCTTGTCCCTTTTCTTGATACATCTTTCATAATTGTTTGCATTCTTATAGTTGATAATTGTTAAAGTTTTTGAATAGTCATGCTTGCTGGTTTTGTATTTGATTTCTTTAGTTTTATGTTGCATTGATTCTCTTATCAATCGGTTTGATCTAATCGAAGAATTATAAGAAAGTATTGGTTAATCTCCTCTCCTCGTTGGGAACGATAACCCACTCACGTGGTACTACTTGATCCGATACACTTGTCGGATTGTTGCGAATCGATTTCTTGAAAAGATTTGCCGCATCAGCCATCATAGGTTGCTTCAATGGCCATATTTTTGCAAGATACTCGGTTGACATGAGAACCAGCCGTATTATCATTTGGAATCCTATCACGAATGCAACCCGTTTCATTAAGGATCCAGGTTCTTTTAATTTCCGTCGAAATTGTTACATGTCTGGCTTAGCTATCTACTCTATTGTTACTATGAATGGATCAAATCAATTTTTAATTATTGTAATGCATAGAGATAGTAACTTTGATAACCCATATAAGATAGATATTTTTTATTCAAACTTTGATGTTTCATACTGTGCACTTGATCCTCCTAAAGACACAAAGTTTATTGTTCAACATTAAGCAATCATTGAGCAAAAGGTCTTTTGAATTATATTAACAGATACTTATCCAAGAAAGCCACATTGCATTCTAGCATACTCTGCTACTAATCGTAACTAGATGCTTGAACCAATTCCACCAGAGTTGCAAATAAGCAACTCACCTCATCTGGTCTCACACAATAAGAAACTATTTTATGTTGATATGAGTCCACCAAGAGAAAATCGTACCATCCATATCAGTTCAATATCTCTTATCAATGATGACATCTTAAGATGGGGAGAAAAGTTTTTCTATCATTCTGCTGACCTATGGACCATGCCTAAAGTTTTTGCTGGAGATTATCTGTTTGGATTTAGCCGCTACATTGTTGATGTTTGCTTTTGGAATGAATCTATTCGATCCATGAGGACGTTGTCTCACATGGTGCTAAAGAAGATCAATCATAAGAATGGACAATATGTGGATTCTGGAATTATTTCATTTGATCGAAATATAACAATTACTGAGATGTTTAACTTTTTCTCTTCATTAGATTACCTCTGATTGAATTATTATGTATTTTTATCATTAGTCAATCTAGCTATATCTATCCATGAATTTATCTTTTATGTTTTGACTACATTATTCTAATTATTTACCTATATGTCAATATATGTATAACTTCCGAGATATGTCCAATCATACGTCGTCGTATAATTCAATATCGACAAAAAAAATATTAAATCATTAAGATGTGCAAAAAAAATGATAAAAAAATGTTTGTATGCCATGTCAACCATTCTAATTAGTAAAACACTTTTTTTGTATATTTTATTAAAAAAAACATCTTAAGTGTAAGAAAAAAAATCAATCGCAATAATGAAAATGTTATTATTAGTTAAATAACACTTATTATTATAAACCAAGTGATCACAGCCTAATGAGATGTCCAACCAATATTATAATCTCAGATATAGCACAGGTTTATCACATGAATTTTAATTTTATTTTATCACATAATTTTAAATATCACTAACCTATAGCACAAGTTTATCACATGAATTTTAATTTTATATCATCACATTCTTATAAATATCACTAAGCTGCAAACCTCTAAAATTTAATAGAAATTTAAATAGTATTTGATATTCAAGTGTTTTGCTTGATTCTATATTTCCGATCATTTTTTTCAGTGCCTTGTTCTACCACTACAATTTATTTGAATCACAATACTAATGAAATTTATTTAATATTAGTCAAATACTGTGATCATTTTAAATCAACAAAAAAATCCTTTTTCTTAGTAGATAGCTCCATTCTTTTATTGAATACATTGCTACCATGCTTTATATGAACTACCATCATTTAATAATCAGATGCCCACATTAAATAACCATAACATAATCATCTAACTCTTACATGAGAAGGTTCCTACAACACCAATTTCTCTCTCACACATATGTTTGCTTCCCTTTCAGAATCCCCTCTTAAGCCTATTTGTTGAGAACATACGACAGAAGAACAAGTTTTACCCTTCTTCGTTAACATAAAGGTTTCAAGAAATTATTTTACCACTTTTATATGAATAGGTTTATGTATGTCTGTCATTATTTATTATTTTCATTTATCCTAATATGAACATGATCTTCTTTTTATCATATAGCCTAAAATGGAAAACAGTTATGCAGACCTTACCATTCCAGTGCATGCAACTTTTGTAAGTAAACTTCCAATAATGTGTATGTTGTATAATGAACCATCTAAAATCTAAACTCTATATCTATTTATTTTTTGTTGTATTTTTTTTGTCTAACATCTAAACCTTTTTATTTAGCAAAATTTGTTGGTGCCTGCTCAGTTCTATGACAAATTCAAGAGAGAACTTTGTCCTAACTTAATATTCACCGATCAATGTGGCCACCAATTTGTGCTTAATCTTAAAATGGAACCATGTGTGGAGTTAATCTATAAAGGTTACAAGGAGATCCTTTTTCATCATAACATGACTGGAGGAGCTTTAATTTTGGTCCATTATGAAGAAAACTCCCACTTTCGATTCAAAATCGTGCAGTGCAATGAAGACGATCTTTTTCCCTTAATGGTGAATAACTACACATGCTACCCTCAAAATCTGGAAGTGAGACCTTTTGTTTTTGGTTCCCCTAATCAACATAACATCAGGAGAATGTATCAGACAAGTCATCCTCCCTGCCAGTTGTCCCAACCTATTTTGGGTATTCTAGTAATGACAACAGCCGACCTGTCAAATGTTCACAGAAGAGTGGAGTATGCGCTTAGTAAGGATCATTCAGGTAAACACCATAGGCCTCATACACCAGAAGCTTCATACAGCAAGGCATTATTTGGTAAGCAAAATGCCAGCAGAAATCCACCCCCGAAAAAAAACTACAGGCTTCCAGTCAAATTTAGCACCTCCAAAGCTGATGGTGTTTATGTTGTGGAAAAAGTGGTTAGGCATTATCACCTGGAACAGTTTGCACTGGTATGTACATCATATCTATATTTTATACAACATGTTTTCTTTATCTTTTAATGATTACAAATGTCCTTATTGTTGTAGAGTACATTCACCTAAAGATTCTTCGTCCATATAACTAATACATTTCATCTCATCTGATTTGCGGAATTTACCCAAGGAGTTGCTACGGGTTGCTTTCCTTCACAAACCTAAGTACATCACGGTCATAGATGGCCAGTCCAGGCTATTCAACATTCGCCTCAGGACCAAACACAAAAATCGAAAAACAGCTGTTCTTGGGAAGGGTTTTAAGGCGTTCATGCTAGCTAAAAATCTCATAAGAGGGAATGTAATTGCAATGTCCTTCAATCCAAATTATCCAGATCAGCTCCACTGCTCTGTTCTCACCAATGATTAGGTTGGATCATCATTCATTTAAATAATAAATTTTAGTTTTAATGTTAGAACTTTTTATTTGGTGCTTATTAGTTATGTGTGTTCCTTCCATGCAACTCTCCATCATGTTTGGATGAATGTTCTGTTTCTATCCTTAATGGATTATTTCTGTTTCTATTGCCTATTAAGTATTTTATTGATTTTTTATCGATTATTATGTATTTTATGGTTAGCCGAGTTTATGTTTTGAAATATTACTTATTTTTAAGACCCTGACTATTATATCAGTTTTATTAAAAAGTTATAAGACTTTCTATATCATACAGAAGTGCAAATTAATTTTTGCCATTTTTTTTTACTATCAACACTCATTTAATTTTCTAATCTATTGAGATTAACTTTTCAGTATCAACACGCTAAAAAATATCTATAATAAATACATTATAGGAAAATGATAAAAAAATATCAAAAACATTTCTTAGCATGTTCATTAGAACCAAACAACTCGAATAAATAAACAATTTTATCGACTTTTCGGTTTTAATTAAACATCAAGTTGTTATCTATAATAAATATTAAAAAATTATCTATAATAAATATTAAAAACATTTCTTATCCTGTTTATTAGAATAAAACAACTGGAATAAATAAACAATTTTGTCGGCCTTTCAATCGTAATAACCATTAAGTTGTTATCTATAATAAAAAACATTTCTTACTCTACTCAATAGAATCAAATAGCTTGATTAAATAAATAATTTTATCGACCTTTCAATTTTAATTAACATCAAATTGTTATATGTAATAAATATTAAAAGCATTTCTTATCCTGTTCATTAGAATCAAACAACTAGAATAAATAAATAATTTTATCGACTTTTCTATAGTAATAACTATCGAGTTGTTATCTATAATTAATATTAAAACCATTTCTTATCCTGTTCACTAGAATCAAACAACTGAAATGAATAAACAATTTTATCGACCTCTCAGTTTAAATAAACATCAAATTGTTATCCATAATAAATATTAAAAATATTCCTTGTCATATCTATTAGAATCAAACAACCAGAATACATAAACAATTTTATCGACCTCTCAGTTTAAATAAAATAAAGTTGTAATATATAATAATTATTAAAAATGTCATTTATCATGATCATTAGAATCAACAACTGGAATAAATAAAGAATTTTATAATCATTTTAGTTTTAATAAATCATCTAAAATTTAACTCAACATATACCGGTGTAGGTATTAATGCATTGTATTCTATTAAAGGATACTCCACACTTTTCATTTTTTTTAGATATAAATATTGTATATTAAAAAAATCATAATAAGAAAAAAATCATAAATATTTTAGGAGAAGCCTCTTTAGTTAAGTTATTCAGCACAACATATATTGCCTTAAAGATAATTATTATAAATAAAAAATGAAAACATAACTCGCATACTGCAAACCTTTACTACATTCAATTGAGATTAAATAATATACACATCACTGTAAACAGGAGTTATTACCATATATTTATTGGTTCATGTTACTTTGCCTTATTAATTTTCCTAAAACTATTATTCAAGGAATTTTATTCTTTTACATAAATTACACTCAACGATTATATAATGAGTTTCACGATTTTTTTATAACACTTTAGTTAAATCGATTCTTATTTTATATTTTTCACAGTAAAAAAATTATTAAAAAATATCTTTTATTGACTTTAGTTGATGTGCATAACACATTAATATAGCATACATTAATATACTAATAAATAAACAAACAACTATGTAATATATTAAATCACACATATAAACAATTGTCACCTAAATAAAAAAAAGCATATAAATAATTAACAAAAAAATCTAACCTCTATAAACAGTATACAGACAAAATATAATATTTCAAAATGCTATAATAATATTAAAAATTGTGTTCAAAATAAATTGCATTAACAATATCACACATGTGTGAAAAAAAATAAATTATGTTAGCATATAATTTCCATATACGGTTGATTGAATACGTATATATACATATGAAAAATACATGTGTATAAATATTTTTACAAATATATATATATATATATATATATATATATATATATATATATATAAACATCATTTTTTAATATTTTATTGGTTTAGCTATCAATTCTGCAATGATCATACTGAGTAAGATTTATTGCTATACCATCTTACCACATCCTATTCAATATAAGTTAATAGATTATTATTGCAAATAAATAATAACAACATTGTAAAACTTCCTTACTTTTCAGCCAGGTCCGCTTCTCCACTCCTCCTTCTCCAACTACATAAATCGAATTCTACTCTGTTCTTCCACCTCAACAAAGAATTAAGCTTGCAAACACAAAACCCACCAATTACCTTTCATTAAAGATTCAAACAGAACAAGTGTTAGCCTAGTTTGTTACTCGTTCAAGATCAGACACCATGGTAAATACTTATTAGAGTCTGAGATACCACCGTTTAGTATTTTAATTCAAACTCTCAAATTACTTATGTACTCATCACACGATTGTTTGTTCATATTGTAGTTCATGATGTCAAGTCCTCGTTCAACAATTGCTATCCCCATACATGCTTCATTTGTGAGTAAAATAAACATCAGTTGGAACTAGATATAATCATTAAATTTATTTGTTGCTTGGTTTTTATATAGGTTGTTAATTTTTGTTAATTTTTATTTAACGTATTCATGTAGAACAATCTAATGCTTCCTTCCCATTTCTATGACGAGCATAAGAGGGAGCTTTGTCCACAGTTAATGTTCCAAAACGAATTTGGAAACTCTTTCCTACTTAATCTTAGGATGGAACCAGATGTTGGTCTAATATATGATGGATTTAAGGAAATTCTTGAACACCACAACATCAACGGCGGGGGAATCATAATAGCCACTTACCATGGGAGTTGCATATTCAGGTTTAGAATTGTTAAATGTAATGAAGAAAACCTTCTTCCTTACATTATTATTAATCCCCACTATAGCTACCCACAACCTCAACAAAAAAGCCGTCATATTAATGAAATTAGTGGATGTCCTTCCGTAAACCCATTTCAAACTCAATCCATTGAAAATCAATCACATCAAAATTTGCTTTGTTTCCCCCTGGCCAGCACAAAAGCCAAACAGCCTATACAGCCAGACATACAACACGATTCGTGTCGCCACAGAAGAAATGCCAGAGGAAATACCACCCAAATCTCGAATAAAAACAGGAAAGCCAAGATTTATGAATCAGACCAAGACTCGTGTTTGCAAACAAAGCAGCCCAAAGGTTGGCCATGTTATTTGGTCGCCATGGTCGATGGGGAATATGTGGTTGAAAAACCTGTTAGGAATTATCACCTCACGCAGTATACAATGGTATGCCTATCCAATGTTATTTTTTTTATCATTTCTAAATGTTACATCATTATTATAACACCCTAGACAGCAGCACCTCCGGATCGTGCTGAAATCCAGGAGTTATGGACCTTCTAAAACCCTTTATTTTATTATTACCGTTATTTACTAGCGAGCCTCTAATTTACATGTACTATATTCTACTGAAAGACGGACAGAGTACACTTTGTATTTTAGAACATAACCAAGTTTCACTTAATAATTTCACCTGTATTAAGATTCAACCAGCAGCTTAGGCATTTACATATACATATACAAACACAGTATTACACAAGTACTAGTAACAAGTATTACCTAACTATTACTTATACAAAGATTACAATAACACTTCCTGCCCCTCTGAACAACTACAATAATATAAGGCGAGGGGGACCACACTTCTAGACCGAGCCAACACGCAACAATCCATGTACTTAGAATCCAACCTTGACTCCCATCCGAGATTCCTGTACCTACCACTAAACATGTAGGGGGTGAGAACAAAAATCCACGTTCTTACCTTATAGAATACTATCAAAGTAGCGGAATTAAATGCAAAAAGGAAAATACCAGTTTAAAGGACTTTTTGAAGAAAACACGAAAATCTTTCTTTAAATCAAATACCTTTTCAAGAAACCTTGTAAGAAAAGCGAGTTGGACTCACAAACAAAACTACCACGACATACTTAACCCATTTCACACCCGGACCACGCAAACACATACAAACCAAGCAAGGCAAACACACGCAAAGCAATTACAACATTCAGCAAACATCACAAGAAAGAAATTAGGCAACCAATACAATTCACACCCAAACAATGCAATCAAATGCAAATGATGCATGCCTGACCCTATGGCTAAGATGAGCTCACCCGGTCGGTTATTTTAGCCAACCCGACCGGTCCAGTACTAGTCCCGGACCACTATCGGATGCACTTCCCCGAGGACAACATGCTCATTCCCCCGAACATCTATGTTCTTTCTTTCTCATATATATAATTGGGGGTTTCTTCCTTATTGCGTATATAACGCCCGTACACCAGGACGTTAGTCCGAAGACCCCCTGTCATGTACTACGTCCGGTAGTCCGCTATTGTCCTAAGCCGGGACGTTAGCCCGCAGGCCCCCACTGTCACTTCGACTCACGTATACATCACTCCGGTGATGTCTTCCACTTAAGGGCAACCATTTCACTCTTTTATATATATAACGTTAGTAATCATTTAAGGTGTAGTTGGAATAGGGGTATAGGACGTTACTTTAAAAACCAAATCGTTAACTTGAAATACCAATTCTAGAAATATTTTGGACCAGAATCGATTCTGGAAGGATGAGAATCGATTCCCTAGAGTCCTGATAGAGAGACCTCATCTCTAGAGGGATATGAATCGATTCGAGGGGTCCTCAAGTCGATTCTATCCACTCTAAAAACCTTGAAATCCTTTCTGTTAAAATCCGATTCTAAACACAAATTGATTCGTTACGCAGGGAGAAGTCCTTATTCAATTTCAGCAAAGGGGAATCGATTCTGGCAGAGCCAGAATCGATTCGAGAAGTGTTAAAACAGATTCCTTGCTCTGTGTGTACATATGAATCGATTCGGGCAACGGGAGAATCGACTCTGAAGTCCCATAATCACATTTCCTTTAAGTCCAGAGTCATGAGAATCGATTCTCCCTAGGCACGAATCAATTCCTTCACTGAAAGAACCTTTCCCAATTAAACCAGAAGTTCTTTTGAAAACCCTTTTCATAAAACCTTTATCCAAATTCGGTTTCAACCATAAAACCAGTTTAGTAAAGACTTTACTAAATTGCCTTCTAATTTCTTTCAAACATTCAAATTCAAGGACCCATATCCCACACTACCCTTCATCTTTTCCATTTCACTCATCATTGTCATCGCAACACTTCATATACCTTACGTCAGCATCATAAATAACAAAATCCAGCAACACAGTTCATTCTTAACCAATACAAATAGACACATACTTCACCCAAAATTCACCTTTAGACTATCCTCATTCCAACCATCATTTTCATTTAAAATCCAAGGTTCAAAATCAGTACTCAAAACCATCTTTAAATCAGATTTTTAAAATAATCACACGAGGTTAGCAAGAGGTTTCCAAGACTCAATTATACGTTCAGAAAACCAGCCAAGTTACACAACCAAATACCCAATCAAGAATACACATAACATCAAACATTTACTCATTTGCAGTAATTGACTAAACTCATCAAGTATTCGCAGTTAAAAGCACTTTACCCCTACCTCTTTTAACCAACTCTGCAGCACAACCATAAGCTCCTAACCGTAAGCTCCCCAGCAACAGCAGTGTCATCAACCGCACTAAGCTGCAACAACTCTTAACACCATAGCTCCCATAATGACAGCGGCACGGTCTTACTCCTGAACCAATCACTGCTAATTGAACCTATAACATCGAAACCCCAGCGCATTCAACAACAATTAAGCTATGATGACGATACTAATTGAGGATTCGAAGCAAGGGCTATAGTTCCAGATACAAAACAAAACCAGAAGCAGTAACGAAACACTTAAAAGCTGGAATCAAGCGGAATAGAACTTACCATGACTCTAAGGGAATGAGATAGTGGCTCGTTAATTAACCCCAGCGATAGCAGTGACCATAACTTGATAACAGCGGCTACCAACGACCATGCAGTATCATTAACACACTAGAAAACTAATAAAATTGAGATAGGAACAAGGGACACTTCTTACCGATAGCGGATTCTGTTAGTCACAATGCACAACACTCAAGAGGGAGGGTGAATTGAGTGTTCAAACAACAATAGAAAATTTTTGCGGAAGTATAAATTGCTATGGAAATAAATTGCTTAAATGATTGTACTAGTATTTTTCCAAGGACTTAAGTCACTTCTTAAGTACTTACAAGGAGCTTGTACTTTCCAAAACACTTGTTTAAATGTAAATAACGAAATTATAAAAGATGAGAGATAGAGATACGATACACCAATCTTTAGAGTGGTTCGGCACAATCCTCGCCTACGTCCACTTTTTTTCTCAATCGCAATTGAGAAGTTCCACTATAATCAAGCTTCAAGGTGCTTGATAAAACCGTTTACAATCTTGAGTATTAGATCCTAACACCTCACGACGTTACAATAAACCACTCCACTCGAAGTAT